>JAHPZR010001968.1:5000-36828 GCA_019787425.1 Platygyra sinensis
TATTATGTGTTTTACAATTTGTAACTAAAAAGGACCACAATTTTCACATAAATTTGACTTAAAATAAATTACAGTACTTAGTGCCTTGCCTTATGGCCACTTCATTATTATGAAGGCACCACTTTATTCTGGACCAAACAAAAGCTCAGTCGGTCATTTTTGCATGTTAAGAAACCCCTTTAACATGGCCAGCTTAGTGCAGCCCATTGGTAAGATAAATGATGTTCCATCGTATTATTAAACGAGTTATTAACTATTAATTACTTTTACTTCCATTATTTATACTGACCTACAGCTATATATGTCATTGATGTGCATCTTGCTGTTGAATGCCATGGCCTCAAGGCTATCAGTCATGGGACCATCTAAGATCCGTACTCCTAAAAGCAGACAAGAATAAATATCATCAGTCAGTTACCTGCTGGTATTAATATGGAGGACGTCAATGGAGCTATAATTCCTAACCTGATACTTTGGCCCCATAAGCAACACCTACTGCACAGTATGTGTTAGGCACAGCAGCAATCTCACCAGCACACCTGTAGATCAAAACAATTATTACATAAAAAATAACTTTTATTACTTACTAGTTAATATATTTTTAAAGGCTGGTTCTCACTAGTGCATAAGCATTTAAGCATAAGCTGACATACCCAGACCTAGTAAGATGTTGATAATTAGCACTTTTTGTTGGGAAATTTCCAACAAAAGGTGCTAATTATCAACATCTTACTGCGCCTGCATATATCGACTTATGCTTATAGTTATGCGCTAGTGAGAACCAGCCTTAAATAAATGTTCTACAGGCTAGGACATGATTCTACATTAATTGTAACTTTAATTAACATCTGAACAATGATGTACTTAGAATAATTTTGAATGGAGCTAAAATTGTATTAATTTTAATTTTTTTTTACTACGTTATGCATGCTCTAATTTGTTGCTAATATTTATTTCCATACTTACAAACACATTTATATCAGTGTAGTTTAACTGTTACAATAAAAGAAACACAAACAACTGCTTTTATTAATAATCTTAGTTCTACACAGCCAGATGCAAACAAGCTTGTTTGGAAGAATTCAAAAGTAGTCACTGTACTTTCCCCGGTCTGCAGCTTTGTAACTTATACATTCTTCCAAGTAACTCTCCAATTTTCAGACTGTTCTTCCTCCCATGATTGAATCACAATAAAAAACAATATCAACAATATGAAATGCATGAAATTTTCGCCTACTTTTTTATTTTAAAATAATGAAGTCTACGATTCTCTGATTCATAATTTTCGAGTTTGGGCTTCGGAGAAGCGTGTACGAATTTTTTCTCGAGCTTCAAAGTTGGCCAATTTGAGTCAAAATGTGCGACATTCCGCGTGTGGTCAAAATATGCAAATTAGTACCGTTGGCGTCATAAGGTGTGTAAAACCTTCAAGCATCTGAGAGGAATAAGCGAAGGAGTGGGAAGTTTTTCATTACCGGAGGGCCCATTTTAGCGAGCTGCAAAACACCACTTACATGTACACAGAAGGCACTGTCTTGCTTATATTTTTGAAAGACGAAGTCAGAAGAGCACATTGTTAGTGATTTGTTCAGATACACAGCGACGAATGCGTCCGTGATGTTCCCTCCATTTCGAACGAAGTTTCTATCAACGGCTTTAAACAGTAGAGATCATCTGCAATGGAGATGTTTTAATAAAGATTTTGTGGCACTGTGGTACTCTCAAGTCTTCACATGAACATGAGTAGGATCAGGAAAATAGTACACTGCATTTGAATCATGTTTGGTTTGCCTAATAACTATAAACCAAATGTATCACTGAAAAAAAGCCATTTGAGCCAAGCCGTTCGATTAGCGTGATGTCTGTTGTGTGACAGTTTCGTGATACAAATCCTTCAGGTTGCAGAACCAGACATATTCAAATATAGGACATTGTATTGACGAACAGTAAACAAGACGACTTGAAGCAATCCACGGTATAACACCGAATTGCTTTACTTTTCGAACTGAGTTTTCGAGACACCCAACGAGCGGGGGAGTATTTATCATAAACAAGGGTGTGAACGAGAGTATCTCCCGGAGTATCTTCAATGCAACGAGAACTGGTCATCCGATTTAATAAAACAATGAGAACTGATAATTGTTGCTTATTTGAAAGGCTTTTCAAAGTAAAGAAGAATGGCATTTTCCTATTCGGAATATCTTTTTTCTTTTTACAGACATTAACGTTTTTGTATTATGCAAATGAGGAAAGTGATGACGTCATAGGTAGTTTCACTAAAACAGTACAACGCTCAATCAAGAATATCTCCAGAAATATTGGAGCAGTGTTCTTCAAACTTGGCACCAGAAACGTACACCACAAAAAAAAAAACAGAATGACACCTACTGTGTTGTTGCCATGGCAACACCCTTGGCTCCAGTCTCTTTCTGTAAAAAACCAAATATCCCCATTTGCAATCTTTCAAAGGGGGACAGAGGGTCTAGCTCGACACACACATGGTTCCCATACTGTCTTAACTCTCCCCATTAGATTGTTGTGACTGGATGATCCTTGTTTAGGATAAAATCTGGGAATTTTAGTCTCAATTAAAACAGGACCAGTGACATAACTGTTGTCATGGCAGTGACACGACAGGCGTCATTTTGCTTTTTTTGTGATGTACAGTCTTGATGCCAAGTTTGAAGACCACTGTTTTAATGTTTCTAGAGATATTCTTGATTGAGTGTTGTACTGTTTTAGTGAAACCACCTATGGCGTCATCACTTTACTCACAAAAACGTAAATATCTCTGAAACGAAAAAAGAAATTCTAAAAAGAAAAACTCCACTCTTCTATACTTTGAAAGGCCTTTCAAATAAGCTGCAATTATTTTTTACTTCAAAGCCACTTTAAGACTGTTTCCTTGTTTTCGAATCAAGATTTTAAGGTCACAAAGCATAATTATACCGTCTTCGTCGTCCTCGTCTTCCTCCTTCACGTCTCCTTCTTCCACGACCTAACTCAATAGCACTGAACAATCCAATTTAACCCTTTAGTGCCCAAGGGGTCTCCCTTTGACGAGTAAAATCGTCTGGCGTTAGACAGAGTAAAATCTATAAGTCACTATTGGGCATTAAGTTAAAGGAAAGTTTTTAAAGGAGATAGTTTTTTAAACCCTTTAGTGCCCAAGGGGTCTCCCTTGACGAGTAAAATCGTCTGGCGTTAGACAGAGTAAAATCTATAAGTCACTATTGGGCATTAAAGGTTAAAGGAGATAGTTTTTTAACCCTTTAGTGCCAAGGGGCTCCCCTTGACGAGTAAAATCGTCTGGCGTTAGACAGAGTAAAATCTATAAGTCACTATTGGGCATTTAAGGGTTAAAGGAGATAGTTTTTTAACCCTTTAGTGCCCAAGGGGTCTCCCTTGACGAGTAAAATCGTCTGGCGTTAGACAGAGTAAAATCTATAAGTCCTATTGGGCATTAAAGGGTTAAAGGAGATAGTTTTTTAACCCTTTAGTGCCCAAGGGTCTCCCCTTTGACGAGTAAAATCGTCTGGCGTTAGACAGAGTAACAATCTATAAGTCACTATTGGGCATTAAAGGGTTAAAGGAGATAGTTTTTAACCCTTTAGTGCCCAAGGGGTCTCCCTTTGACGAGTAAAATCGTCTGGCGTTAGACAGAGTAAAATCTATAAGTCACTATTGGGCATTAAAGGGTTAAAGGAGATAGTTTTTTAAACCCTTTAGTGCCAAGGGGTCTCCCTTTGACGAGTAAAATCGTCTGGCGTTAGACAGAGTAAAATCTATAAGTCACTATTGGGCATTAAAGGGTTAAAGGAGATAGTTTTTAACCCTTTAGTGACCCAAGTGTGGTCTCCCCTTGACGAGAACAATCGTCTGGCGTTAGACAGAGTACAATCTATAAGTCCACTATGGGCATAAAGGGTTAAAGGAGATAGTTTTTTTTGCGCCTAACTGCAGGACTCAACATCACACGAAGATGATGTGTTACTGGATAATTCATCATCTGAGGACATTTTCCACTGAATAGAACTGCCAATAAGATGGCTCCGTGAGTGTAGGAAATACAGTGACTCAAAGCGAAGCAATCGAAATGTTACACACCTTATGATGTCACTAGTTCCTGACCAGGCCTCGGAAAACAACTATAGCATTTTTTGCCAACTTGGAGGGATAGAAAAATTTTTCATGCGCCGGACCAGAGCTTCAATTCGAAATTATGAATCAGTGCAACATAGACTTCAATTTTCGGAATAGAGAAGGGGCTAAAATTTCATTTCATAGCCTGCACTTATTATAACAGGTAAGTTATTTTCTAATTTTTTTAGAAAATATTATTTGCATGCATGGTATTATCACATTTACTAAGCATGGTCAATTTATCTTGATACTGGAATTATTCGTTACATCTTTGCATCAGATGAAGATTCAGTAAAACAGCAAGTTAATTTGTCTGCTTATTGACTACCTTGTTCCGTGATGGTTTAGCCCAGCTTCATCTGCTCTCGGCATTGGATCATCATCATTAGAGTTTATATCCCAGCTACCTTCTGATGACTATATTGAGGTTTTATAATATGGTTACCAATAGATTTAAATGATTTTAAGTAACTATAATGTTACCTTGGAAAGGAAAGAGAATATTTAAAATGTATACTAGGTCTTAGTGTAAATTATCCTTATTACCCCCTTGCATTCATATGATAACCTAAATACTAAATAAATGTAAAGTTTGAATTTATAGATTTTAACATTCAATCATGTCTATTTCATTTTGATTGCTATAACTTAAACAAAGTTCTCTTTCTACCTCTGTGATCAGTCACTCCAGATGCAATACAGACACTCCAAAACTCGGATCTTTAATTTAAGCTTCTTTTTGCGTACACCATTTTGTAAGTAATCAAATTCTCTTGTTTTATTACCAACAATAAATTTGATTCATTTCTGATTTAGGTTCATCTCTTTGTATAAAGCTAGTTTTTATTAAAATGATTATTAATAATTATTGTTGTTATTATTATCATTAAATTATCATTATTGTCATTATTATCATATTGAAAAGTCCTCAGAACCCTTTCTTGGTGAAGGAAAAGTAAGGTACTTATTAAAGCTAGAGGCTATTCTAACATACTTACGTAGTTGTCTAGAATATCTGGATTGGTCCATTCAACACCTTGGATAGGTAAAATAAGAAGAGATTACTAACTAAACAGGTTGGCTTACTAGAGTTGTACTGACACGCAAGCACATAGACTCATTTCAATTCAGTTTGGCAGAGAATACACAGTGACGGTTAAAAGTAGCACTACATGTAACAGCCCATCAGGCTGGGAGGAGAGGGAAAGAGGGCAGCAAAATACTTCTTGTCATATAATACATACACACTGAGGTGGAATATGCTCCTGCCAACAAGATGGGGGCCTAGCGTTACCTTATACCGTCCTACAGAGTCATGACCAATTTACTCTTCAGGTAGTGCTCCAAGCTGTAACCATTTTGGTCATCAAAGTGAATGAAAAAACAATTGGTGACTTTAGAAATTTCCCAAACAGGTTGCGCATTTAGCAACTAGTGCAGTACAAAAGCTGACTGCTTATCAAAAAGGTTGTTTGTAGTATAATCAATAAACCAAAGGAATTTAATTCCAAGATTTTTGCTTGTGCTTGCAGCTTGTGCTTGCTACTTGTTTGTTAGCCTGCATAGCAGGCGTTTCCAAAAACATATGGGAAGGAAACTGTGCGAGAGGGAGTGCAAAAAAAATAAGGAGCAGAGGGAGGGGAGTGAAGATATCAATGATATAAGTACTAAGAGACCAAGATGGCAGCCCGTTAAAATCAAGGATTGACATCTACGATCTCATGGAAAAATAGGGGACTTTGAACAGTCTAGTGTGACAGCCATATTATCTATAGAAATGTACTTACCATCATCGATCACCGAAACAACTATTCCACGTCCTGTGATATTGTTCTCCCAAACACCAGTAACATTAATATCATGTCCTATGAACCGTAAATTGTCCTGCAATAAAGCAACAAAAATGCAGCTACTACAGACAACTGAAAGTCTGTTTTCCTCTCAAAATTCAGCAGGGATTACAAGAAATGGGAGCGGCACATGTGAAAGAAAACTACTGGGCCATACCGCCTTTGTCTCACCTTCTTCTCTACTTGGCCAAAACCAGTAACTTGCCCTTTTGCATAATTTTGTAATGACTAAACACTTGTGGGAGGCGCGGTGGCCTCATGGTTAGTGCGCTCGTCTCCGGATCGAGTGGTCCGGGTTTGAGCCCTCGCCGGGGACATTGTGTTGTGTTCTTGGGCAAGACACTTTACTCTCACAGTGCCCCTCTCCACCCAGGGGTATAAATGGGTACCGGTGAATTTAATGCTGGGGGGTAACCCTGCGATGGACTAGCATCCCATCCAGGGGGAGTAGAAATACTCTCAGTCGCTTCATGCTAAGGAAACCGGGATAAGCTCCGGCCTGATGCGCCACTTGGCTCGTATGCAGACTTTACCTTTTTAAACACTTGTCTAAGTGATCCTCAGAGGAAAAAAGGCTACAAGCAGTCTACGGCCACTGAGAATAGGTCATTTTCATATTTTAGAGTCCTTGGTATTGAGCTGGAACTACCTGTAGCTTGCAATGGAGGTTCACGCTGAGGAATATCACTCAATGTTACGAAAAATTGTTGCGTGACTCAGAACATTCGCGAATATGCTAACTTAGTCTCGAAGTTTCATGCATATTTAATTAGCCTTATCACAGTGACTAAGCAATTTATTTTAGTCGTTTATGTCTGCTGCTGTAAATAATTTTATATTGTAATGTTACTTTATTTAGCACAGCCAGAAAGTTCTAGAATCTTATGCTGTAAAGTATATATTAAGTAAATCGGTGTAGTTTTTAGATGGTTTTTCCCAGGAGTGTTTAGAGAGAATTATCTCGCAAGTCAGTAGTGTTTACTGAAGTGTGACGAAGGTCGCGTGTAAAGTTTCGACAGAGGTCGTGTTTGTGGAAGTGCAACAGAGAGGTTACGTGGTTATCTGGCAAGAGGCCGTGTATATACAAGAGTGACAAAGGTCGTGTGTAAAGTTTAGCGGAGGAGTGTTTATTCAAGTGTAACTGGCAAGCCTAGCGTGTGCTTGTTGTGAAGTCTTGAGTGGAGTTACTGCGTTCATTTGGAATAAATAACCTTGTTGTTGATTTCGACATCCCTGCGTTCTGTTTAGACTTCAAACTACCTGCCACTTAAAACATCAAACTTGCAACACTCAATAATGATTAATGTCATTAAGTTTGCATTTGAAAAGACTTCCGGAATAAGCTTCAGTTGCAAGCTAGTTCCTACATTGTAGATCAATACCGAGAACACGAAACTCTAAACATTTGGACACAATACACTGATCAATGGTGATAACAGTTACTTCATTAATGACTTAAATATAGCAAATATTTCACCTTGTAAAAAAAGGCATCCAGGATCCTGCCAAGATCCTGGTCCTCATTTCACAAGCCGGTAGTGTTTATCATTTACACAGCAAAAAACAACTTTCAGTATTAGTACTTGTAATTTTGGAAGTAAACTTAATTTGAAAGATGCAGGAACTAAATATTACTTATTCCATTGGCAAAATTGGGTATACTAAGCTCTTTAGGAGACTCTTCTGATCCAAAAAGTTTGTGATCAACACCATCCCATGTTTTTGCTTCTTCACTGACAGGAAGCAACACAAAGCGTGCAAACTTGACATGATTACCGTGACTTGGAGTGTCCTTGACAGTCATGGGCACTGACTTCAAAAATTCACTGTACACTTTAGCCATTCTGACAAGTGTTTGAGAGCTCAATGTACATGTATAATAGCATGTCTTGTTATTAAGTGTTTTCGAAGATTAAACAAAAAAACCCAGAAAATCACTCTAGGTGAACTACTGAATACTTCGGGGCTCAAACGATTCACAAGCAAATTATTTGTATAACTTGTAGGCTAGTGCAGTAACATCAGAACTTTGAAATAAATCAAGAGCTGACAAAGCTGATACTACACTATTCTAAGTGCTTGTTACGTGTTTATTTTAATATCCAGATCCCATAGTTAAAAACTGCCAATGTTGTGAGCTAAAAAAATCCCAAAATGATGATGGTTAGGCAATCCATTTATACATCTCCTTATCACCCATTTTACTGAGTTAGAGTAACAACGTATCACTCAACAACACTTGACAGAACTTTAATTTGTCATGGCCAAGCCAAATGTCTCTAGCCAAAGAACAAGAAGTTTGTCAACTCACCTAAGCTTGCCGGCTCTTATATACAACCCTGATCAGTTTATTAAACTATCAGAGTTTATTAAACTGTAGTTTTGTGATTTGCTGTCCTTTTATTATGTATCTTCCAATTCTTTTGTCAATGGTTCTCCTTTCAATATGCATGTATTTAGCTCATATATAAGCCTTGCAAAACAATGTTTATATTAAACCAAACCTGAATCGCATCTGGTGAAAGTTTATCTTTATCTGCCGACCTATTGTCATTGACACTCTCCAATTAATTGTAACACTCAATATTGAGATAAGTAATTGACCTTTTGAATGTGACTAATTGAAAGACCCTGAATTCTCGAATTTAAACCTAACAAGAGGATCGGTGGCCAATTTAAGATAAAACAATTAAGGAAACTTGAAGAAAGTGTCAATTATTTCACTTATAGAAAGTTCCAATTCAAGATATTCTAGGTCTATTTCAATAAATAAATTATAAGGAAATTCACTCTTACCAAGTGCCACTGACTCGGAAAATACTGATCCTTGAATTGGAGGCTTCGCCGATAACGCATTCGAACAACTTCTTGTCTTGACCATTCGATTTCTGGATGATTCGCTAAATGCTCCGTGATAGTGCTTTGCACTTTTCCAAGTTCATGTCTTTTGATCCCGCTTTGGTTGAAGAAAGTATTATGTATGTACAGGTAATGTCCTAAAAGACCTCCAATTTGGCCGCGATTGACAAGGCCTGCCTCGTCTGCAATGCGGTCTGCTAGCGCATGAAGATCAGTTATATTAGAATAATGTTCCATTGGTATCCTTATCGCCCATGAAGAACTGAAACTTGATGAGTTCGAAGTTCTTTTATGGTCGTCGATTCCATTGCTATAATAAGATCCGCACGTCAATAGAGCAAAAACATGCCAGTAAAAAGCCATAAATAGCCGCCATCCTAGCAGCTTAATGCGCATAACAAGTAACTAAGAGACTAGACGAAACATTCGCCGGCATCTCAACGAAGACGGCCTTGAAAACAAAGGAGAACTTGGCTGAAAATTTGGCGATTCCCCTGTTCTTTATTCGCCATTCTTACCAGTGCATGTAACCAAGCCTTCAGGCTTTGTCTGGAGAAAACCGGAAGTCATTTCAAACATTTCAAAACATCGTCGCTTGCTCAGAATCCTGGGACTGTTTCTTTAGGTTCCAGTTTTTCCCGTACAAACCAACATGGCGAAGTTTTGATTCAAGAAGTAATGAATCAACTTCTTCGTCGATTTTCATCTTACATTGCGATGAGCTCTTACGAGGTTAAACATAATGTGAAAGGGCGTGAATTTTACATTGCTTTGGAGAAAGGTATATATTCTAGAATCGTGTGTATAAATTTATAATTTCAATAATGTACCAGGCAAATCGAAGCTTGAACATCCCCCCCCCCCGGACAACCCCCGGACATTTGAATTTTTGGAAAATTTTTGCTCAAATCCCTCTTCACCGGGCCGAAAAGTTGTTCAAATGCCCCACCCCCGGGAAAATTATCAGATTACTGTTTTAACTTTTCAGTAGCTTCTATTATGCTTCATGTTAACGTGGTTTATTACACAAAACATATTTATATATTATAGATATAAATCGTTCTTAAACACCTTCAAATACGGAACACAGCTTGTGTAGGCTTTTGGTTTTCAACCAATCCGCCATGAATACACAGTCTTTTCCTTTGAATTCATCAAAGTTTGTCTCTGCCGTCTCCGCCACGATTTATCAACCCATGTGGAATCAGCGCGACTCGTAACATGAAATCGAGGCTGGTGATCAAATTCCCCACCCCCAATGAGTGCTGATCAAATGCCCTCCTTCCTGGGCAGGAAGAGGCATCCAATGCCTGGGGTGTTCCTGGTGTGGGTGGGGGGGGGGGGGATGTTCAAGCTTTGATTTGACTGGTACGTAAGTACACTGTAGCAGTTAATGTCTGTTCAAACAGAGGTGGGGTTTGGCTGGAATGCAAAGCGACAGACAAAGCACCAATGGAGTAACTCTGAAGCGAAGGCGGGGACCCAACTGAGGGATTGATGCTTGGACGGTTGCTATCGAAGCCGACACCATAGTGAGGCCCTGCATAAGCCAGTGGAGAAGGGAAAAGGGGAAAGCAGGGAGATGGACTGGGGGAAAGAAAAGGGAGGGTGCAGTGGGAAGGACTAAACAAACACCTTTCACAGAGCAAGCTGCAAATGGTATGCGGCAGCATGACAGTGGCATGCAAAAACAGATTGTCAAGGCTAGTGCGGGTGAAGCTATGTTGGGCCAAAGCTTAGGCTGCGCTCCCATACATTAATTAACTTCCGTCAGAGATAGACACCAGTTAAAACCAACATCAAACTTACATCTTAAGCCCACCTGAACTGACTGTTCTTAATGATGGTAGGTAAAGGTAAAGTCTGCATACGAGCCAAGTGGCCCATCAGGCCGGAGCTTATCCCGGTTTCCTTAGCATGAAGCGACTGAGAGTATTTCTACTCCCCCCTGGATGGGATGCTAGTCCATCGCAGGGTTACCCCCCAGCATTAAATTCGCCGGTACCCATTTATACACCTGGGTGGAGAGAGACACTGTGAGAGTAAAGTGTCTTGCCCAAGAACACAACACAATGTCCCCGGTCAGGGCTCGAACCCGGACCACTCGATCCGGAGACGAGCGCACTAACCATGAGGCCACCGCGTCTCCCACTGTTCTTAATGATGAGCCATTCTCATTTGTGTGCATACTCTCTTTGGGGGCAGTTGAGACTGGGTTGTTAATGGCATTTTACAAAATCACATGGTGTGTGTGTGTGGTGTGGGTGGGGAGGGGGGATTTCTAAAGTCCTTAGGAGAGAGACCATCCATTCCCCAACAAGTGTATGGAATCTTTCATGGAAAAGGGAAGAACGATTATGTCCTTCCATCTTCACCAAATATCGTCCAAGTAATGCACGAAACAAGTTTATATAATTTGATACAGCAAACTGTAGCAAAACTGCTCAACAGGTTGATGTGTTTCTATCAAGTGTAATTTGGGAACACTGACAAAGTTTGGGAGAGCTAAAATACTGTAGGAATGCTCAGAAAAACTTTGGAAACTCTCACATGCAGCTCATGCTCCCACAACATTCCTGGTTTTCCCAGATTTTCACTTGTTATGGTTTGATAGAGATGTTCAAAATTATAATCACAAGAAGCACTGCGCATTTCACCTTTGATTGGGCACTGTATTTTTTTTTAGCATGATGCCAGACTTATAACATACATGTAGAGGACTGGTATTTTTTTTCTTGAAACCACTTTAGGCAAGGCTGTACTGCAATATGAAAATGAAGGGCACAATACCATGAACATGTATCACACTGGTGTACCTACAGAATACAGAGGACAGGGCATTGCTGGTCACCTGGCCAAGGTGAGTTCTTACTGTACATTACAAATTTACTATAAATTTCCAGGGGAGATGTATCAGTTCAGTGGAGATGTTTCAACTGATGGTATATTATTATTGTTACTATAATTATTATAATTACTATTACTATTATTATTATTATTAGTTATTGTTATTATTATTATAATTATAATTTATTCAAAATAATTCCTCATTTCTGATTGGTTAAACTACACACAGTTATTCACCAAAATCAGCTGTTGGGAAGAATTTTGCCATATTGAAGCAATGACATCAAAATTGCAATCCGCTGCAGATTATTGAACAGACAACATCAAACCATTTATCAAGAAAACCTGTGGATGAGGTTGTGTTTATTTTGGTGGGTAGAAAAACAAGGAGCTTATTTTCTCCTGTAAGAGTTTGAAAATACATGTATTTTGAAATAATAAAAAGCAATTATTGAATTCGGCTTTCCTGTGAAGAATTCTGCAGATCTTGGAGGGTGTTAGCCACTTCGGCCTTCAGTCTCGGTGGATAATACCCTCCTTGATCTGCAGGATTCTTCATATCCTTCTCAGGCTCATTCAGTAATTGCTAAATATGAAATTGCATGGTTGTGAAATTTCCATTACTGAACAACTGAATTTTTTCCACTTTAGGCTGCACTGGATTATGCTGTCAATCAAGACGCCAAGGTTAAACTGACATGTACGTATTTGCAGAAATATGTAAAGGACCATCCTTCACCAGAGTATACATCCCGTGTTGTTTGACAGCCTGATCATCCCACACCATAAATAGTTTGGTGCTCATGAAGAATGGATGAATACTTCCTGAGGAATACTTGTGACTTTTATTTTTAAATAATTTCTGACTAAAGGTTTCTTGATTTGGTTGGTTAAACTGAATTAAAACTGTCTTATAGTAAGACAAATATACATGTGTATTTATTATGTATATTAGCATATTTTGCATACAACTGTTAGGATGTTAACAAGTTTGACCAAAGCAACATGAATGAATATGTACATATATGTATGAATATGTATGAATAGCTGATCACAAAAGTGTGAGACTGTACTCTACTATCTACAGGAGATTTTACAAACTATTTTTGGCAAATTGTCCTTAAATTGTATAACAATAATACAAAAGGGAAGAAAAGAATAAGGTTGGTCACTTGTTAACAGTTATTATCATCCATTCTGTTATAAAATGTACAATAAAATGACAATGCAATTACAACAGACCAGCTATAGCTGTAAATGTGGGTCTTCTAAACACAGTACTGTAATAAAAGCATACACTAAGGCTACTATTGGCTTTATTTCAAAAAACTGCATTTACCTTGCGATATTTGTAAAATATGTTACTTAAAGTTTGTAACATTAAATTTGTCATCCAATAATGACACAGTATTTCCTGTTTGAGGTGGTTTGAGATAGCTCTGACTACACTCCTGGCAGACTCAAATGTAAGTAACCAGTATAATGCCATCCAAAACAATAAATGTAGAAATCAGATTGAGTGTGCGAGCAAAAAAGCTTCTTGCATGAAAGTTTAGTTTATTGCAAGTTAGAATTTGTGAAACTTTTCTTCCATTAAATAAGTTCGACTTTAACTCTTCTCAACCTTAACTTTTTTACTTTTTCAAACACAAAAATGTCATGTAATATTAATAGTGATTTCACAAACCATATTCAAATTGAATAAAGTTATAATAAATGCTAATGAGAATAATGACACAGTATGCATGCACTAAAGAATGCAATTATGCTTGGAAACAATTCATCCAGATAATTAAAGACAGAAGATTCCCTTCCACTCCCCTTCCCCCCTTTTAAAATTTTCACATTGTCACCTGCATCTCAAGAGTGTTCAAGCCCTAATTTTGATTAGCATCTTACTACTTGCACTTCTTGTGGATGCTCTGTGGCTTTTTTCACGCTGTGTGTGTTCTTTAATCTTCTTCACATTTGCGTTTAACAAGATTTATTTATTCTGTGTTCAGTATAAACAACAGGCCTGGGTTTTTTACAATTGCTCTTAACAACATTAATCAAAGTTCTTAACTGATAGCTGGGTTGTGAAGGTCTATTTGAACTATAACTTTATCTTCCTTAAATTAAATAATATTGTTTAATAGAATGTTTTACTGATAGAATATATGCATTGCACAACATGCAGATAAAATTCTCAATGATTTTGGCCAGTCATTGATTTTGTGACACTATTTCTTCGAGATACTAAGGAGGAACCTTATACTTATTGTAATATTTGTTTATAGCTGTACAACTTAACAGGCCCCTATTCACACATAAAGTTTGCTACAGGTGTGAAGATCAAGGCTGCAGAAGAATTAAAATTTAATGACAACCCTGGGTTGTCATTAAATTTTAATTCTTCTGTAGCCTTGATCTTCACACCTGTAGCAAACTTTATGTGTGAATAGTGTCAACTACAGGCCAGTTCACCTGTAACATCAAGGGTCCGTCAAACATACTCAACTGTGTTACAGGTGTGTCAGGTTACAGTCCTTATTGACAGCCTTGCTTAACTGTTTATATTAAAATCTAAATTCTAAAATGAGGGGGACATTGAGGTTTGCAGTACTAACGGCAGTATTAATATTGTGGTATTGAGCAAATTTCATTGCCGTATTTGGTAACTTTAATCTTGAATTACGGTTTTTACGATAACTACGGAATTCGCGCGTGCTCATTGGCTAATTTTTATTGTCAATAAGAGAACAGACACAAGAATTTATAATTTATGCGACGCGTCAACGAACGAGAGCAGACAATTTGACAATTTGTTACATAACTGTAAAAAACAAATTGATGCCGGTTATTAATGCATCTGCCCTGTTATTGACAATGAATTTTGTCAGTTAACATTGTCAAAGTAGTCTGCGTATTGCCTTGTGGATCCACAGCTACTTTGACAATGTTATGATGAAATTCATGATCAATAACAGGACAGACGCATGAAAAACTGACGTCAATTTGTTAAATTCTCCAAACCTGCAGGATGCAGTTTTTAGCATTTTTGACGGTATCAAAAAATTATCCTCCAAGTCCTTCATTTTCTGTGCTTCCTTGATGTGGGGAAAGGCCATAGACTGCCATATGTTGCTTAGAATCATTGGGGAGATTAATAAAGTGTCTTGCGACCGGTTTAGATGTGTTTTTGCCGTCTTTCTCTATGTCATGAAGGTGTTCTTGGAATCAGTTGCCTAATCCTCTCCCTGTTTTGCGATGTATAACATTTTTGCAAAGAGTGCAATTCTTGAGGAGTGCAAGTTATGATGAAGCTGGCCAAAAGCCACCAAAAATTTAGTACAAAAAAAAAACAGATTGCTTTAAGAAAACTTCAAAAATATCTAATAATGGCTTTTGTAATTATACTGTCTAGTAGCTACATGTACTACCAGCAATAATATTATTAGTATTTAATGCCTTTTTAGCATAGTCAATTTGAACATCACATGGTACCTAAAAACATGTAATTTTTTTTTAACCTAATGATGAAAATTATTTGGTATAGCAGCAGCTGGTAGAATTCCTCTGTCTCTTATATTTTGGGTAATGAAATGATGGCAATCTTATCCCACCATCTACCATATCAAAATCCTCCCCAACTTGATCATCTTTGACAACCTAAAATGAACCCATAATGAAAAATATCAATTAATGGGAGTACACCTTGGCAGAAATTTAACAGTAGCACTGCAAACTTAAGGCCCGTTTCAAACGCCGTGCTAAAGTCGTGCCGAACTAAATTCAATTTGGCTCGACTGTAGCACGACATTGGCACGACTTGGTTTCAAACGTCGAGCCATGGTCAAGCTTAATTCACTCACTGGGAATTCACCGGGCGTTTAGAAAAGATACGATATTACGAACCAGCGGTCCAACGGATAAATCCAAAATGATAATTTTAGTTATTTACTTATTTAGTTCTGCACGGCAATAGCACGCCGTTTGAAACCATGCCGTGCCAAAGTCGGGTAGCACGACAGAGCTTGCCGTGCTGCACGGCAGAGTCGAACCTAATTCTTAAATGGTTTCAAACGCCGTGCTACAGCCGCGCCAAAGTCGTACCTAAATAATGAATTTAGTTCGGCACGACTTTAGCACGGCGTTTGAAACGGGCCTAAGATACCTAATACATTGCTATCTAATGATAATCTTCAATCAGGAGCTTCCTGTAGATTAATTATTACAACCATTCCTGGTCACTGTTTCAGAATTCAGATGTATATGTAATTTACACGATTCTTAGTAATTCAGTTCAAAAGAGCTATCTTACTAGAGCAAGTACTGTTACTACAACTGGCAAACACTGAATAACTTAAACTCCTTAGCCTAAAAGTAGTCTCTTTTTGCTTAGTCCATTGAGTGTGACTGACCTAAACCTCCAGGGAAAAAATGACCATGCCAAATTCTTGCCCTCAGGATTTTGTGCAGCCATTTTCTCATCTCATACTATTAGGTTTTTTTGTGACAAGCACAAGGGACTAAGTGAGGTGCTAACCTAGAGCAACCACACTGCAAAATTTAAACATATTCTTACCAGATCAGGATGATTTGCATACTTCATGTTTTTTGCAAGTTCTTGGAATACCTATTATAAAGTACAAAATAAGATGACCCTCAAACCATTTAGATTTTTTTTAGATTATTTTGGTTTTGAAAATGAAGTAATAGCATTTAATGTAAGATGGAAGCTAGTAATAATTAACCTTTATGCCATGTCCCCAATTAGCAGCAACGCTAAATTAACCCCCAGACACACTTTAATAAAGGTTTTGTTGCTTTTGTTCATAACTCAGTCTATCTTTGCTAACAGAGTCAGAGATGTCTCATTTAAGCAGATGTGCAACTCCCAAGCACACATTCAGGATTGGTCCATGTGGTAAATAATCTCCTTTTACAAGAAAATTTCTAATAATTTCTCATATCATAAAGTGTTTGTTTACCTCTTGAACATTCTCCTTTGTTTTTGCACTTGTTTGATAAAACTTCAAACCAAGCTGTCTTGCAAACTACAGGGCACAATAAAAATGACGACACTTGCTTTAGTACACTAGAGAAATCCTGAAGAAATGCAGGTCAGAAAACTTCACATCCTGGATTAATTCTTGACAATCATTTGCGAGACTCTAAAAAAGTACCAATGAATCCTATCATTAATATTGAAAAGACGAGTAAGTACTTATAAACAAGACAGTTTTAAATTAGTAATTATTTACCTCCTCTCCAGTAGGAGTGTCTACTTCCCAGCTTTTTTTGTCAAAATCACATTTGTTGCCCACTAAGATAACCTCTTCATACATTAGCTCATGCTACAGGAGAAAATTAAAATTTGTTGATTTTAATCTACTTTAGTTGTGACTTGGCAACCTTGACACTTGCATGGGCCACTCCAAACTGTTTATTAAGTATGAAGTGTAGTGGTGTATATCAAGAAAGGGATATCAATAATGCCCCCCACCCTAAGATGGAGGAGGTCAAAAGTGTCTAATGCAAATTTCTTACATTTCAGTTCTACAGTTTACCACCATTTTAGTTGATATGCGACTTTGGAAAACATAACACCCAAGGAAACGTTTCCAAAATTTCTGTCAACCATACATGTTATCACTCCCCATGGACTGCCGCCTTGTCGTGGTGGGGGAGCTTGCGTGCCTCAGTGACCTTGAGAGCTATACCGTCGGGGGTATTCCCCCAGCAGGTCCGACCATGGCGGGCAGGTCAAAGGGTAGAGGCCAGACAAAATGGTAGTCACTGGTCCTCCAGGTTGGGGGTTGGGCATGCGGCTAATCCCCGCACCCCGTAAAAGTATTTGCTTACGGAAACCGAAAAGAGGATTGACGGACTCATCCGGGGGTGTCGTCGGGAGACATGTGGGCTACCCGAGGATGGCTTTCTAAGCTGGAATTCTGGTATCACGTGTAAACGTGGAGAAGAACTGTGGAGAAAGAAAGAAAGAAACCAGCTGGGATGGCATTCGTGGGGGGGCTGCGGCCGTGTCGGCGGCAGACCGGGATGGATGGCGCAATCTTCTGGCCGGCCTTAAGAGTCCTCATGGGCCCGATGAGGATTAGTTAGTTAGTTATACATGTTATCAACAGAATGGATCGAAATCCACCAATTACAGCCCGCTAGCATGACGTAAAGAAGGTCTGAAGGTCACACCAGTGGCTGTGATTTGTGGATTTTTATCCGATCTGTTGATAACACGCAAGACTGACGGAAATTTTGGAAATGTTTCCGCAGGTGTTTTGTTTTCCAAAATCGCGTATCAACGAAAACAGTGGTAATTACACATACATATGCTCAAGAGAGCCAATCAGAGGCTAAAAATGAACAACAAGGCTCAACTAGGTGAATTTCTGCCCTGGGTGTTGCCCCACTCTCCAGAGTAAAAATCAAGTTCCATGGTGAGGTCCAATACTACAATCATGAAAATTAGTGGGGCAATACTCTCCCAGTAAGGTGCTATTAGTAGAAAACAGTCTTTACAATGTACCTGCTCCAAATATATATGAACCATAGGCTTAACAATAAAACAGGTCACTCACGACAGGTAGTTCACTTGGAATGATCTCTTTAGCCTTATAAAGTTACTATGTAATGTTAGCTTGTCAATGATATTTTTGTTCTTGCAAAACAGCATGTTACAAATTAGATAGATCATGCTGTACCTTATTCATTGCCTTCAGCCAGTATTGAAGCTGATTGAATGAGTTAGCGTTTGTAATGTCATAAACCAGTAAAACACCCTGGAAAACACAACAATTGACATACTGGAATTCATTAACTTTGCTACAAATCTGTTTTGAGAAACGATTTCTTCTAAGCCTGAAAAAAAACAAAAAAATACTTATTTTTATAAATACGTTTTTTTTCAATCTGAGCTCAGAAAAGCATGGTGAGTCAGCCTTACTGCCATTTTTTCCTTCTCAGTCCACCCTGGGCTTTTTTTTTTTGCCCTACAAGCCAATCTGGAAACCTGTGGACAACTGGTACATGTATTAGTGTTACCAACTGTTGCACAACACTGCAACTCACCTTTGTGCCCCTAAAGTGCATGGAAGTCAGGGTTCTGAATCTCTCTTGTCCTGCTGTATCCCTGAATAGAAAAAGAGCAAATATGTATATCAAAAAAACTTTTACTCTGACTCAATCAAATGTTATGCCTAAGCACCAACAGTTAAGTGTTTCTTGTCTAAATGACATGTTATAACTTTTACAAACCATATTTGTAGGCGGACACGAACTCCATCCATAATGGTAATGATGTTCACAAAATCAATTCCTGATGAGAGAAAAGCAAAAACAAAATTTTCCTATAATAATTTCACTAAGTGTTCGCTCTTATTTTGATTGCCGTAACTATCATGGTTTGATGACAAATTTATAAAAAGAAGATATCAATGCAGCTATAATAAATTTCAAAGTGCTGGATGCCTAAACTAGTGAGTTAGTAAGTAAATATGTTGTAGTTCAATTTGTACCTTTGGTACAATTTTGTTTTGAACCGGCTCAATTTTCTTTTTTTTTTTTGCGTCAAACAAAAAAATTATTTATGGCACCTTCGATCTTCTCTTTATCTCCCCTCTTCTCTTCATCTCCACTCTACTTACCTCACTTACTTTTCCCTCCCTGCTCTCCCAACATCCCAGCCCCTATTCTTTTTATCTCACTACTTACATGTACCTTGTGAGCCTTGAACCACAGACCTTTGGTTTTCCTTTGGATTCATGTCCTGATGTCTTACCACTGAGCCATGAAGACCTGGATGCAAGTTCCCCAATTTTTTTAATTACATATACACAATAGTGGTAATACATTTCCTTAAATTATTCAAATCAGACAAAAACACAGTAGTGGCAACCCTAACCCTAACCTTAACCCTAACCCTGACCTAGGTTGAAACAAATTGACCTAGGTTGAAACAAACTGACCAAGGTTGAAACAAATTGACCTAGGTTGAAACATTTTGAACCAACATTTTGTACTGGTTCAAAACATTTTGTACTGGTTCAAAACATTTTGTACCGGTTCAAAACAAACTTGTACCAAAGATCAAATTGAACTACAGCAAATACATGTAGATAGGCATAAGCCTACTTCTATGAAATGATTAAAATTTATTTCATTGTTCTTCTGGCTAATTTTTTCAGGGCATCTGACATGATGCGGTGGTGTGGATCCCCATAATTTGATCCCCATAGTTAGAGCTTTTTGCCGCAGAAAACAGAAAAATTGTTTCATATTAGTGATAAAACTGCTGCTTACCATTCCCAGAAGTACCTGACCTAAAGACTGAAGACTAGCAGAAAGAAGTTAACCCAAGTGCCACTTATTATTAGCTATAAATTGGGGCAGATCTTGGATTTTTCTTAGTTGGAGGTGCACCATGCTTTACTTCATCACCAATAAACCACATAGTTTTCTTCTGCAGAATACCAGTTATATTAGAAAGCCTCATCTCGGGAGGCATGGTGGCCTCATGGTTAGTGTGCTCGACTCCGGAGCAAGCGGTCTGGGTACAAGCCCTGGCCGGGGTTATTGTGTTGTGTTCTTGGGCAAGACACTTTACTCTCACAGTCCCTCTATCCACCCAGGTGTATAAATGGGTAGTGGCAAATTTGTGACCTCAAAAGGCAAAACCACCACTAATGGTTTACAGTTAAACAGCGAAAAAAAACAGACTGCAAAGGGATTTAAATGGTTTGGCTATCCATCAACATAGATAGCTGAAAACGTTAAACGTTTGGGCAAGTCCAAAAACAGATTGAACGAAATGTCAAACGGTGTAAAAAAATTTGAACGGAAAGCTGATAGCATTAAACAGTAGAATCAAATCTTTAAACGGAAAGCTCAAAACGTTGACTGGTTTAATTAAATCGTTAAACGGCAAGGTATAGAGGTCAAACGGTCGGACCAAATCATTAAAAAGATAGCTAGAAACCTCCAAACAGTCATAGTTAAACACCAAATGTTTGGAATCATTAAGTATTTTAAGAGTGGTATCGCTGTTGAAACAATTGATAAACTTTAAACAGGAATCCAATGAATCCAGAATACCTTGAAGTGAAGGAAGTGAACTATTTCTGCCTGAGGTTGTTATTTAAAGTGAAGTTGCCTTTCACAATGATCTGCCATCTCATTTGTCAATTTAGTGGATTTGTTGTTTCTATGTATCATTGATGAGAAGGGTATTTGTATAACAGATATGCATGCAGCTTGTTGCAGGTTCGATGTTTTTAGTGGTAGGTGTAGTTTGTAGTCCAAACAGAACTCAGGGATTTTGGAAACACAACAGGATATTTATTCCACACGAACGCAGTATTTCCACACAGGACTTCTCAACAAGCACACGCTAGGCTTGCAACTACACTTGACTTTAAACACACGGCCTCTTGCCAATATCCACGTAACCTCTGTTACACTTCACAAACACGACCTCTGTCGATTACACGCGACCTTCGTCGCACTTCAGTACACACTACTGTTAAACTCCTGGGAAATAAAACCATCTAAACACTACACCCATTTACTTATATACTTTACAGCAAAACGTTCTAGAATTTTCCGGCCATACTAAATAAAGTATCATTACAATATAAACTATTTACAGCAGCAGACGTAAACGACTAAAATAAATTGCTTAGTCACTGTGACAAGGCTGATTAAATATGCACGAAACTTTTAGATCAAATTAGCATACACTCGAATGTTCCAAGTGACGCGAATCATGCCACAATTTTTCGTAACAAAGCTCATCTCTTTTCCTTTGTATTCTGTTGCTGAGTTCACAGAACAGTGGAGACGGAACAGTGGAAACTACAAAGGAAAAGAGAACTCTGCTAGCAGGGAACAATGGTTTGAAATATAAACGAATGATCAATATGGCAAGTTATCTTTATTTTATCAAGTTAAAAGAGAGAAAAGTTACACTCTTCAGCTGTGATATCAGCCTTTCAACAAGTCCTAACCAAGAATAAATAAAAAGGTATTAGATTACAAATTGTTTTTTACAGTCTCAACATTCCCCTACTTTGGCAGCTTGCCTGTGTATGTGCTTGTTCAGCCTACACTTTCCATTCATTTTGCATTTAACAAATTTTCCAGGGGTAATAACCTAAGGGGATTTGGTTTATCTGGGGTATTGCTTAATTCTGGCACCCTAGCTTATTAAACAAATTGTGATTTCCTTTTTCACCATTCAAGGTCTTTGGTAGTTAACACAGCTTCGTCACATGCAAACAACAGTAAACTATAGTTGAGTACAAGCGTATATAATTCAATTAAAAACAAAATTTCTTTTCTTTTCTGTTTGAAATGCACGGATATCAGTTAAATCAAATGGTTTTAGACTAACCATGCAAAGCTAAAATTTCAGCTTGCACTTTTCTTCCCAGCCCAGTTGACTGTGATTGAGTTTTTCTCTGTTAAACAGACCTTATACATGTACAGTTCATTGCTGGGCCAGTCTTCATTTCTTGTGGGAAGAGAAACAATGCTTTCTTGGGCTGATTCAGGGCTACTTGGTCTAGTAATGCTAGGGATTAACCCACCCCTGAACCACCCATATTAATACGTTCTTCCATGGTGGTCTGCGTCGGGTGACGTAGTATTGCAAAAAACCTCCCAATGGCAGAAGTCACCCTCTGTGCTGTGAAGGCCCGATTTGTGCAAAAAACTTAGGTATCGCAGTTCTTGGAACCACTTAATCTTACTTAGCCTAGAACATGAACGTTAAAAATTGGCCATGAAATGACATGTAAAGCCACCGATGCGAGAACAGAACCTCCACAACGCGTTACTGCAGCACGTGACACTATCGAACAATTTGTGATGTGACAAGTTTGCTTGTCACAAAATGTGACTCAGAGATTTTTGCAAGTGCCAAAAAAAGCAGGGTCAGGGCCCTGACTTAACAGAGGGCACACTAGAACCCTGCTGGTAACAGAATGCAGATTTTGTCTAGGAATCCTGGATTTTAGTTCTAAAGTCTTTAAAGTAAATGTTTGCATGAGTGTTGCATGCACAGTTCACGCTTACTCAGGGAGGTAATGAGAAGAAATAACAATACAGGGCTTTTCGAAGTCTTGCAGTTGGAATGAGTACAAGTTAAATCCCTAACGAGGATCCATTGAGCGTAAGTCTGGTGGAAGCATCAGTGGCAGCTACAGCTCCAATACAGTTGACTGGAATGTCTGGAGGAGAGTGTCCCTTGCACAGTTCATTGCATAAGGAAGCCTGCGACATCTCCATAGAGAAATGAGTCCAGTGGAATATTTAGACGACTGTCCCATGCACAGTTCATTGCAGAGGTAATGGCAAGAAATAACAGAGTAGTGGTATGGGCTAGGTCAGGGCTGATTTTATCGATTTTTTATGCAAATGAGTAAATATCAATTATCGATTTTTTATGGAAATAAACCCTAGCCCTCAAACCTTGATGGAGTTTTTAACCCTAAGCCCTAATGACGTCATCCTGATGACGTGACTTAACCTTAATTAACATGTCCAAGATGGCAGCCTAAGAAAGTGGTATCAAACCCTATTCATTAATGGACAGAATGATTCTTATATATTGAACCCTGGAACAATTTGCTCACCCATGTGGGAGGTGTTACTCTTTCCCCTATGTCCGAAACGCATGCGCAGTGACAAAAACACACCGTTTTACTGTTAAACAGTTTTATTGAGAAAAAAAAAATACAAAGAAAATTATTTACAACATTATGAAAACTATTTCGACCGAGATTGTCGTATATTACAAGAAAAACCTATTTACATTTCGTACTCTAAGTTGAAATAACGGGTGCTGAATATGCAGTACTATAACTTAAGTTTTCAAAAAAGATCTCATCGCGAGGAATAGCTGTTGTACCCATAAAAAAGAAACGAAACCTTATGCGAGATTGTCGTATCACAATATTACAAGAAAAACCTATTTACATTTCGTACTCTAAGTTGAAATAACAGGGTGCTGAATATTCATTACTATAACTTAAGTTTTCAATAAAGATCTCATTGCGAGGAATAGCTGTTGTACCCATAAAAAAGAAACGAAACCTTATGCGAGAAATTAAAAAATACAATTCAGGTGGCGTGTTAAGCAATCCGTTTTCCAACATGATGACTCTTGGCTCAAGAGGTGTTCCTAAAAAATTACACATAATATACATCTGTGGGATACCACGCAGGTTCCCCGTAAGGAAGTACGTATCTTGTAGTTACATTAAAACTAGGTTGATGTTCGTCATGATAAAATAAAAAACGAAAATGAATACCGTTTACAAAATCTTGCACTTGTTCGGGTATGTTCAATATAAACAAAAGGTAAAAAGCTTGTCTCACTTCAGCTGTTACAGGAACAGGTAACACAACAAAACCGTGTATAAACATAGTTTCTCCTGATTCTTCGTGGATAAAATCATCAATAAGGGCTAGGTATTCGAACAAAATATCATCAGGAATATCAAATGGCAATAGTGGCCATAATCGGGAGTCTCGACGGTGCGGGTTTGGTAAACCAAACTGTCTATATTCGTTAAGAAGATAAGTACCTGGCCAAAAGAAATGATTTCCAGCCTGCATCTCCTCCAGATCGCTGTCTTCATTCAGGGGTAGAGTTCTGGTATTTCCAGGCGTTCTATCTCGACGACAATTTCCGCAAATGCAGGTTCGGGCAAACATTTCGGCTAAACAATGGCGGTGAAGCAGCACTCGGCAGCAGTCTGTTTTTTTGAAGGCGCGACAACTGTTCTATCCAGAACTTGTCTTGACATATGAAGCAGGCGCCCAGACTGTCTTCCTCAGGAGCTAAGTTTTGCAGACGGCGGCTACGACGAGGCACGTTTGAAGTCATGATAAATTTTAGCAGCGAGCAAGGACAGCACGTAAAATTACTTTCAACAAGTGACAGCAAAAGAAACTTTGCCCGCTTTATACCCCCACGCACACGTGGATATGCGCACCGCTGAGGAAACAAGCATTTCTGCATCAACATTTCAATTGGATTTTTCGCACGCTTGCGTTTGGTTTTTAAACTTTAAAACCCACTTCTAACCTAAAACGTAACATGAACTAAAGGTCTTTAGGTTTAGATTTCTCAAATAACGTTTACACCCGAATGAAAAAACGTGAAAATTAGCTAAAATTTCTCTTCGGATCAAATTAGTGTGCAATCGAACAATACCCTGAGAACTTGGGAGGGAGAGCATGTTGAATCATTGACTTTTATGCATGTGGTGGCTCCTAGAGGAGCCGTTTCGTTTTGTAGGATAACCTACGAGAGATATCCGTATTTTCGCGCCGTCAAAAAATAATGATAGCTTGAAGAATATGGATACGATGAGATGATGTGAAATCTTCCATCCATCCATGGTCGCCAAGCATAATAAATGAGTATTTTCTTGGTGGGCAACCCCCACGGATCAGTCCCGATGACTTTACGAAGAGTAAATACGTACATGTAATAGTGGCCGTGTCCTCGTCTGAAACCCTCTTGTATGATTTCGTACTCGTCGCTGTCTTGCCATGTCCTGTTAGTTAACCGCGCTAAACAGCTGACTAGATGGAAGTTTTTTCTAAACTTGGACTTTTGCGGGTGAAGGTCTTGTCGTACGTGTCTTTCATGGATGTGATCGAGTTGTTTTTTGGAAATCACAACATCGCTGTTTTCAAACGCCATTTTTTGTCAGTTTTACCCACACCGCGGGTTTTATTGAAGCACGCTTTTACTTTAGGATCAATTAGTATGCATTTTTTCAGACAAAAGTGAGCATATCGGCGCATAGTTATTTTGTGTTTTCTCGCACGAAACTATGTACTAATTGCACGTTTTAAAGCGAGTTTTTAAACTTTAAAACCCGCTCCTGTTATAAAACGTAACATAAACTAAAGGTCTTTAGGTTTAGATGTCTCCAATAACGTTGAGAATCGAACGAAAAACGTAAAAAACAACCAAAAATTTTCACGCTTTTACTTTGGGATCAATTAGTATGCATTTTTCAAACAAAAGTGAGCATATCGGCGCATAGTTTGTGTTTTCTCGCACGAAACTATGTACTAATTGAACGTTTTAAAGCGAGTTTTTAAACTTTAAAACCCGCTCCTGTTATAAAACGTAACATAAACTAAAGGTCTTTAGGTTTAGATGTCTCCAATAACGTTGAGAATCGAACGAAAAACGTAAAAAACAACCAAAAATTTTCACGCTTTTACTTTAGGATCAATTAGTATGCATTTTTCAAACAAAAGTGAGCATATCGGCGCATAGTTTGTGTTTTCTCGCACGAAACTATGTACTAATTGAACGTTTTAAAGCGAGTTTTTAAACTTTAAAACCCGCTCCTGTTATAAAACGTAACATAAACTAAAGGTCTTTAGGTTTAGATGTCTCCAATAACGTTGAGAATCGAACGAAAAACGTAAAAAACAACCAAAAATTTTCACGCTTTTACTTTAGGATCAATTAGTATGCATTTTTCAAACAAAAGTGAGCATATCGGCGCATAGTTATTTTGTGTTTTCTCGCACAAAACTATGTATTAATTGCATGTTTTAAAGCGAGTTTTTAAACTTTGAAACCCGCTCCTGTTATAAAACGTAACATAAACTAAAGGTCTTTAGGTTTAGATGTCTCCAATAACGTTGAGAATCGAACGAAAAACGACCAAAAATTTTCACGCTTTTACTTTAGGATCAATTAGTATGCATTTTTCAAACAAAAGTGAGCATATCGGCGCATAGTTATTTTGTGTTTTCTCGCACGAAACTATGTACTAATTGCACGTTTTAAAGTGAGTTTTTAAACTTTAAAACCCGCTCCGGTCATAAAACGTAACATAAACTAAAGGTTTTTAGGTTTAGATTTCTCTGATAACGTTGAGAATCGAACGAAAAACGTAAAAAACGACCAAAAATTTTCACGGTACATCACAGTTTTAATAAGGCTGTTGTCTATGAGGTCTGCGTCAGAGCTTTAAGAAACAAAGGAACACCGCTTTTCAGTCACACTCGCTTTACCGCTCGTGACTTAGGGTGCTTTTTGAGAACATCATGGATACCAAACGTCCTCGTCAAGAGAACCCGGTAAGTATTTTAAAACCAAACTTTCAGTCGATTTAGTTGTATTTATGATCGCTTCTATCGAAGCGCTTTATTCCATGAAGCATTTAACGAAGCAATCGATTTACTTGTAGCGGTGCTCGCTTCTATCGAAGCTCTTTATCGGGATGTTCGTTTAAACATCACTAATTTTTTTCTTTGTTATTCCTTTTCTAGCTTACGATAGATGACCAAACGTTGCTAAAAGCTGTGGATCAAATCGAAGATGACCTGGCCTTAGCAGAGACCTCCAACGCTTTGGAACGTCTGTTTGGAACCGACAAAGCGGCACCTGAAGCAAGCGAGGAGATTTATGTGAGTTTATGGGACAAATTACCGATCGAACTTCAAGAAGTTATAGTCACGTTTGTTAGAAAACAGCGCGCTCGCAAGCGTCAATAATTGAACCAAGAAGTGAAACATTATGTGTATCTATACAATAGTTGGAACGGAACGTTGTTTCGCGGTCCTATTAAGAGTCAAACCGCCAAATCTTAACTTAGTAACAAGACACGTACTCAATTTTTTACGCTTGTTATCAAACCGTGTGTGGAAGAACAAAACGATTTTACTTAGGTAGGAACCTCGGCGAGGCAGAAAAATCTCTGCAATCGGTTTCCTTTAGTCATTGATTTCGTTTTACCTCAAACGCGTTGAATTTTAATGCATGTTTGAAAGGACAGACCAATGATGGATGGTTTTTATTTGTAGACTTACTGGGATGTATTACCTAAAGAGATTCAAGAGTATATCCTTTCTCTAGCCGTGTGGCAGCAAATTCGAGAGAGACGAAAACTTTTTGGACCGCTTCATAAAGAACTGTTTGATTATGTAACATTGAAAAACATATGGGGGCGCAGCGGTATTAGAGTGGTCGCCCCGCCTGTTTATGAATGGAATTTAGTCCATGGGAATTATACTCTTAAGGAAATGATTGGAGTGTCTAAAGAAGATCTTTTTATTTACGGTTATTTTTGGAGTCACACTAAAAAGGATAGAGTACTTTTAGGTTTTAAGTATCAAGAAGTCATAGAACGTGTCCTGAGAGATTATTCTTAATTTTTATGTTTAGAGTTACTGGGACATGTTGCCTGAAGAGATCAAGCATTACATACTCACCTTGAAACATAGTCAAGAAATGCATGAGGTTATTCATCATCCATTGAAACGAACCTTAAATCGTGAAATTAAACTTTATGGTATTGTGCTCAACGAAATTCAAACGGAACGAGGTTCACCGCGTATCAAAAACATATCGTTTAAATTTGGTTTCAATAAAAGAGAGCATGAACTGAAATATCGTCAGCCAGATTTTGCCTGTCGTTTCTATTCAAAGCGACCTTATTGGTACTATTATACATACATCTCTGTCGTGTATTTAAATCGACCTTGTTCGTGTAATTATGGTTTGGGTAAAAGTTTTGAAGAAGCCGTAGCAAATTAAATTCTGTTTGGAATCCTTTTTTACGAAACTTTTTTTAACTACACAGACATGGAATCCTGATGCCCATTTAATGCGGTGCAAGCAAAAACGACTGGTGTGCAAGTTGACAGAAAAACGTGATCTAGCTCGTGTGTTACCTTTTGCGGAATATTTTGTGTCGCCCCTATGGCCATATGGACGCGTTATTAAGAATTCGTCAGGATTTCATGGCGAGTGCCACCTGTTACTAGTGTATTTAGGAAAAGATGTAAAAGAAGCAAATCAAACCATGCAATCTTTACGAGACCAATATATGTATTGTTTTTAATATTGTAATAAACGAAACGTTGAAAGGCTTGTTCATTGTTTCCTTGTTTCCACCCTTTTATAAAAGCTTCGGTACAGTTCCCTACATTTGCCAAATGGGGTAAAGCCCCATCGTCCAAAGCTAAGATATTGTTTACCACATAGTCTCGATAAGGGACCTGGTCAAAACAACTATACTCGAACAGGGCCCATCTTTAGGGTAGGAGGGGGGTTCTCAAACACACCACCTATCTTCGAACATTACCAACAACATTTTATTGGCTTTTAAATTTGAGTTGACACAGGAATATTCATCTAGCAAGAGTTTGCATTAAATGACAAACAAGAAAAG
Organism: Platygyra sinensis; assembly: GCA_019787425.1. Lineage (NCBI taxonomy): Eukaryota > Metazoa > Cnidaria > Anthozoa > Scleractinia > Merulinidae > Platygyra > Platygyra sinensis. The sequence continues at coordinate 33,910 of JAHPZR010001968.1, forward strand.
TGAGGTTTGAATCTCACTGTAATTTTCTACTGCTGGTTAGAGGGGTGACTATACAATAAAGACACCATCTTTTGACGTTAAGCAAGGGGTGCAGGCAGACACCATCAACTATTCTGTGGTTTGGTGGGTCCTGTTTGAGTTAGTAGTTTTGACTGCTTCCCTAATTGTACAACTTCTCCGTCAATAACATACTTCAGTCTCGAACACCACCGTATTCGTAGGTTGAATTAATGCGTTAAACCTTGGAACCTTGCTCCTCTCTGATTAAAAAAAAAAAATGTTATGTTGCAAAAATTTATAAAGGGTGAAGAGACGCTTAAACTAAGTGATGATTAGTTAAGAAAAACCAGACATGTTTAGACATACTTATCTCTCGGCGATTTAAAAGAATGACCCAAGCCTAAACTGAGCGCTGATTGGTTTGTTGATGTTATAAAACAACACTGAATGTACCTAATTGATCATAGATCATGATGGACGATCAGAGCTTACTAGAAGCCATGAATGAATTTGAAGATGACCTTGCCCTGGCGGAAACCGCTGATACTTTACAATGGCAGTTAGCTTTCCAGGAACAAATGGGTGGAAATGTCGCCACTCAGGAGCCTGGGCGCTTTGAATTTACACTTAACCCGTATGTGGATCGCGTCAGTGAAAGCATGGGTGTTCGAGAGCGTCATTTTACTGCCAATTTACGCCAGCAAGGACAATTTATCGAAGACCAGCGATTAAGTCAAGCCTTGAGCGATGCCATTTACCGCACGCTACAAAATTTGATCCTTCGTGAACGCATTCCCGGAGGCGATTATCTCTATTTTAATTTGGCTAGTAACCGACTGAATCACGCCTTTGGTTACCGACGGTTAACCGCCGAGGAATGGATGACGGGTAGCGATCGCGTGGATGGTATTCTACAGCAAATGGCTCGTGTGCTCAATTCTAATGAGAACTTTGAAATGGATGACTCCTTTCAATTGTCGTTTACTCAAGTGCGCGCCCCACCCTGGGGAAGTGGACAGAGAAGAAAATGAAACCAGGGCACAGTCACCCAGAAACCTTTAAACGAATGAAAGGAAGTGTGATAACCATCAACAACAAAGATGGTCTGTGCTGCACCAGAGCCATCGTAACAGCCGAAGCCAAAGTCAACCAACACCCGAATTGGCTTGGGTTTATAAAAGGGCGCGGAATTCAAAAGTCTCAAGCCATCGACCTTCATTTTGAATCTAACGTTCCTCTAGGTCCTTGCGGCTATCCAGAGCTTGAAAAATTCTCAAAGACTCCGTCGTTGTATGATTATCAATTAGTTTTGGTCAACGAAACGCGAGGTTACAAAGTCTCCAGGTTTGGTCCATCCCAAGACAAACAGCCGGTCCTTCTGTACAGCGGCCAGCATTATGACGTCATCACGACTCTCCCAGGATTCTTTGCGACAAGTTATTTCTGTGATCGCTGTTTAAAACCCTATAATAATAACGGAAAACACAGTTGTAGCAATAAAACAGAGCATTGTCCAGCGTGTATGCAAGATGAATGTGTCGATTACAAACAAACACGTAAAAGGTTCTACATTCTGCAGTAGCTGTAGACGTTTCTTTTACGGTGACACATGTTTGGAGCAGCATTTGTCAAAGTCCTACAAGGGAACCGCCGCCAATGCCAAGAATGTGAGCGTCTGCACGCAACGTCGCAAGTGTTCCATTTGTAACAAATTACTAGTTGGCTTCAAGGAACAGAAAGAACACTTGTGCGGCTACGTGGAATGTATTTCATGTAAAGCGTACGTGGAAGCTGCTACACACAAATGTTTCATTCAAGTGGCTAAATCCCCCCAAGAACAGAAAGAAGAAAAGAAAAAGAAAAATAATAAGAAGAGAAAGCGTGGGGCGGCTGCTGGTCTAACAACATGAGAAGCTAATGGTGAAGGTATGGGCGTGGACAACGACGAAGACAAATCCCCGCTACACGTGTTTTTGGGGTCTTATGAAGACCCCTATGCTATCATCGGCGGGGTTTATTTGTCTGCGTGTCGGATATCGCGAGGTCTTCTGGGAGGAATTTAGTAGGCTTATATGACGTGGCTTTCGATACAGCGGCCATTGCTGTTTTGAGTACATGTCATATTTTTGCACAGCTTACCGTCGCGAGTTGGTTTCAGTTTCCAAGGTTAGTTGTTTTCCATTTCTAAATTGCTTTGGCTCGTTTTTGTTAGATATTATCTTTCTTCCCTCGCTGCCCTCGAGAACCATGTATTCTCTGTTATTTGCATTTAGATCCTCACCGATACATTCCGATACAAGCGATTTGTTTCTAACGCAAGCCATTAACTTATCCAGGCTCGGCTAGTGTTAAGTTCAAGTAAGTGTGGATTGCACGGGAGAACTGAGTATCTGCTTTCGCAAGAACTCACCTTCTAATTACCCAAACGAGTGTCAGTTATTGGACTCGATGTACTGCTATCACGTAAATCGTATGCATGTACTTCTACTGCTGTGAAGTTATTTTGAGCAGCTGTAAATGCAGTCAAACTGCTGAACTTAACTGTACTAGAGCTGTTTGTTAACGAGATGACAATATTAACTGCGAGTATGGGGACACAAGTTAAACAATACCGGTCAAGGAAGCGAAGGATGCTTTATCACATGTTCAATGGGGATGGATTCTTACCATGTCTTAGCTAAATGTGTTTTGTTCGACAACATTGAAACAAATTCTGGACATGTAAAGAAATGATGACCTACCGATTTCGTCTATATATATATATATAGGGGAAGTGAACGACGTGGAGAACAATCCAGGCCCTGCAGTATTTAATAACACTACTCCAACAACCACTGTGTCTGCTGGCCACAACTCCAGGAACTGACCGAACACCCTTTAGTAAACTTGGCGCTGGTAAGCAGTGTACGATGTTTTGCA
>JAHPZR010001969.1:0-17500 GCA_019787425.1 Platygyra sinensis
CATTGTTCTTGAAGCCTCCAACTGTATCGAATCTAAGGCAAACGTGGTCAAGGTTGCTAAATTCGCCATGTGAGATAAACCTACGGTTAAGCAAAGTGTAACTTTTTGCGAGCTGATTGCAATTATGCTTAGGTAAGGAAGTTGAAAAAGAGTATGAAAACAAAATAACTAATTAAGCAAATATGGCGAAATAGTTGAATGCATTTTGTAAGTTGGAGTACGATATAAACGTAATTTTGTTCTGTAGTTCAATTTACTGTATAAGATTTACATTTCACTTTGTTTAGATGTGGATGAATGCAGCGTTTCTGTCCCCCTGTGCCACATTAATGCAGATTGTAAGAATACTCTTGGCTCTTATTGTTGTTCCTGTAAAGCTGGATTTACTGAAGACGGGAAAACGTGCACCGGTAAGAGAGTAGAAGAATTGTTAAGTGCCTAGCATATCACATTAAAATTTTGGTCTCAGAACAGGGCCGGATCCAGGATTTTTGTTAGGGCGAGGTGAATCATCGTTTAACTTCAACACCAGTAAACCAAATGGATATGCTAATGGAATGGGAGACTTTTTTAAAGAGAGGCGCTGCATGTGAGAGTTCAGTGTCTTGGCCTATGAACGCAAGACAAAGACCTTCACTTGGGCTCGAGCTGCCTAGGGCGCTCGAGTAGGAGTCCAGCGCACCTATTAAACTATTAGGCCACGGAGTCAATCATTTTCAGAAAGTAAAAGGAGGAAATTTCCAATACTGACTATCATCACCCATTAAAAGGGCATGGTTTATTATTATCTTTTTGGTGTTTTTCTATCTCAGTGAACTCCTATTTTCAGGTTTCCTTCAATTTCAAGGTAATTTTGTACATGGCCAAAATATCTCAAAATACCATGACTGAGGCCCGGGGGGGTTACTCCCTTATAAGGGCTATATAGGTATCTACGGCCCCAAAGGGTAAGGTTTTTCAGCCGTTTTGGTCATAAATAGGGTATCGATTTTCGCTGATTTTGGACATTTTGGTCATAAATAGGGTATAGTTTTTGTACTCTAGCCCTGATATGGGTTTGTTCTTAAACCTAGAAGCCACTTTTTCATCATTAATGAAAATAGAATCAGCAAAAGCCCTTCACAATTGTGTTTACGGTAATTTAACATTGGTCTAAACTAGGAATCCAATAGACCTCTTTAGCTTGGGCGGTTTGTTTTCCCATTGTAGAACACGTGGTATTCTCTGGAGAATTTTTCTTTTGTCCATCTTAAAATTATTCATTCATATACACGCGACTATTTGGAAATTTGAAAGCAAGAATTCTCAAGAGTATCATCACGTGGTCTACAATGGGAAAACAAACCGCCCAAGCTAAAGAGGTCTATTATAACGAAAGTCTGAAACAGGATTTTAATGTAAGGTTGAGGTCATAAATAGGGTTTCGAGTTTTTGGTCAGGTCATAAGTAGGGAAGAGAATATCGCAGATTTCAGTCATAAATAGGGTAAGGGTTTTAGGAAATGGGTCGCACATCCCCACCCAATTTTTCTGGGAGTACTCCAACCCCCGGGACTGAGGTAGTTAAGGAGCATACATGTACGATATTTAAGGTTATTCCTCACAATTGCACTGCGCATCCTTTCTGCGCATAATTTATGGCGTCATTTAGCGCGCCCGCGTGCACGCGCACATTGAAAACATTGCCGGATTTCATACGTCGGGGGCCTGGGTACAATCGGTGTATTATGGGATTAACAACACAAGACCCATATATTCAGAAAGAGCACACCGAGCGTTACAAAATCTTTAAGTTTCGTGTTAATTGGGCCAATATTGAACAAGATACAGCCATTCAAAAACTTTAAAATTTGCAAAGAAATGTATGGCTTTCCGGACAAGTGTCCGGAAAATGTATGGATTTCCGGACAAGTGTCCGGCAATCCATACATTTGTTACTAAATTTTTACGTTTTTGAATGGCTGTATCTTGTTCAATATTGGCGCAATTTACACGAAACTTTTGTAAAGCTCGGTGTGCTCTTTCTGAATATATGGGTCTTGTGTTGTAAATCCCATAATACACCGATTGTACCCAGGCCCCCGACGTATGAAATCCGGCAATGGCGGATTTGCCTTGATATTGAGCGCTGTCAGTTGGAAAATGGAATTTCTCGAGTTTTGTGACTATTTATTTCTGTGGGATCTCATGTATCGAAGCTAAGACCGCGTTTGAATATCGAGAATAGCTAGACATCGCGTCTTCTGTACACTTTCGACGCACTTAGCTATAACTTAGCTAAATAGTTGTTCTTAAAAATAAAACCTTAAAAAAAAATTCGCGGGAGTCCAATATATATTTCGATCTACGATCCTCGTCAGTCGTCCGCCATTTAAAAATAAAAAGAAAAAAAGTGATGTTATTTCAACCGATGGGCTGCTAAAAAAGAAATTTTTAAAATTACATGTACGGTGGACATTGATACTCACGGGCGCGCGTGGATATGGAATTTCTCTTTGAGTGGTCAGCTAGATATCTCACAGGTGAGTGCAGTGAAAGCGTGAGATATAAAGGTGAACACTCAAAGAAAAACTCCATAATTTCAACCCATGCCCTAACAAGTTTGCGGGAGAAGTCGAGCTATGCCGAAAATTTCCCACTATAAAATTTCTTACAGAAAGCAAGCTACACGCAAAAGCAAACCTTTCTAGTCTGCAATACGCGTTTTATTCTCCGGTTTAGTTGTGAGGCGGTAAAGGAACAATTTAACAAAAACAAAAAAAAGTTTACTTTATGAATATCCTGAGGACCTTGCAAATTGGGCTCTAGATTACCTAGCCAAACTTCATTAAAAAATTAAATATGTTTGTATGAAAATATCTCCCGAGACATTCATTAACACAATTTGCGTGTGTATAAATTTACCTTAGCCGTTAAACCTGTCTCTGAACAAGTGGACGGTATGGAGGTCCCTGAAACTTTTCCAGCTATTGTCGGCAAGTTATTTATCTATTGAGCGGACACCCCTATAAGACTGAAGTGGATACCTTAAAGGTCTGTAAAGTGGCTGAAATGGAGATTTCTACTGTTTACTACCTGTATTAAAACGTCACGTCTTCGCGCGTGCTCTCCAACTTATTTCTCACTAATAATCATTAAAATTACAATTTCCTCGCTTGTGATTGGTCTAAAAAAGTCCTATTTTCCACTAATTCGCTTTCCAAGTTGTTATCGGACAGTTTGTTATTGGATAGTTTGTTATTCGACAGTTTGTTATCGGACAGTTCAATAAGCCAATCACATTCAAAGATGTAGTTTAAATCAACCAATCACATTCAAAGTTGTAATGACGTGCTGCGTGTGCGCGCGCTTGCTTTTTGTGTTTTTGTCGGTAGCTTTACGCCTCCTTTGTCCGTATTTTAATGCAAATTTTCCCCTTTTTCAGAACTTGCCTTTTTTTCTTTTTCTCGGAAATTGTAATTTTTATGATTAATTGATAATAGAACTTCGTGTCGTCCAATTCAGTCTGTAATCATACTCGTGATAAACAAATCGGACTCCCGCTGCGCGGTCGTCCGATTTTGTTATCACTCGTATGATTACAGACTGAATTGGACTCCACTCAGTCCTATTACCATTACTTATTAAAGAGCTGCCTTTCAAGCGCACGAAAGAGGAAGTTTAAATTTAAAGTTTTAAGTCCAGCGCACGTATTTGAGGTTTTGTGGTAAAATTGTATAAAATCAGTCACAAAATAGGTATCCTAGAAAAGGCTTTAAAATGGGAAATACAAACCGGTCTTAAACATTTGTGATATCTTGTAGAATTCCGCGTTCATTCGATTCTTCGCTACCCTTGCAATACAGGTAAGTGCCACCTGGTCCATTTCAATTTCCCTTTGTAAAAGCCGCGAAATACGAGATAAAAAAAACTTTCAACTTGTCGCGCAAAATGAGCAAATTTGTTGCGTGACAAGTTGCGAGTTTGTTGAAAAAGAAAAACGAGCGACAACGCCAAAATTTGTTGCTCAAAGTAGACCCGCGTTCCACTTTTCCCAAAAACTATCTTCAACTCTTCAACAAACATATTTTTGCGCGCCAACTTGACCACGCAAGGTGAAAAACGCGCGACATTGACCCAAAACTTCCAACGAAACTATGTTTGCGCGTTTGAGCGTTTTTGTATCTCGTATTTCACCGCACGAATCCGATTCCTCTGAGTCCACTTTAAATATATACTCTTATCTTCTAATCTAAACAGAACATTTACCTTTTTCACTTGACTAAGACTATTGGGCTAACGATTTCACTCATTCACTCCTTTACTAATTCACTCCTTCGCTCCTTCGCGCGCTCCTTCGCTCCTTCACTTATTTGAGACCTTAGTTGTGTTTCTCAGATCTTAGTTGTGTTTTTGAGACCTTATTTGTGTTTTTCAGATCTTAGTTGTATTTTTCAGACCTTAGTTATGTTTTTCACATCCTAGTTTTGTTTTTGAGACCTTAGTTTTGTTTTTTAGACCATAGCCGAATTTTTCAGATCCTAGTTTTCTTTTTGAGAACTGAATTGTGTCAGTTTTCAGACCTTAGTTGTCTTTCTAAGACCTTAGTTGTACATTTCAGACCCTTGTTTTGTTTTTGAGACCCTAGTTCTGTTTTTATGACGTGAGTTTTAGACCTTACTTGTGTTTATTGGACCTAAATTGTGTTTTTCAGATCTTATTTGTGTTTTTCAGATCTTAGTTGTGTTTATCACGCCTTAATTTAGTTGTGTTTTTTAGGCCTTAGCTCTGTTTTTCAGACCTTGGTTGTGTCTTTCAGGCCTTAGTTGTGTTTTTCAGACCTTAGTTGTGTTTTTCAGATCTTAGTTGTGTTTTTCAGAACTTAGTTGTGTTTTCAGATCTTAGTTGTGTTTTTCATAACTTAGTTTTGTTTTTCAGGGGAGACTGGTGATGAGGCGCTAGAGTGGAGACGTGTGCTTTGGCGCTCCGTGGAAAAGTTTTCGTAGAAAACGCACTGAAATACCTCTCCTGCTCCCTAGTTTAAACGTTTTAGTTTCAAAACGTGTAGAAGCAGGATGCCACCGAGAAAGCCTCAGACGCAAGGAAAGCGTGCGAGAGAAAGTGGTTCTAATAGCGACCAAGATGGCGACACTATTTACCTTGAAATGCTAGGACGGATTTCAGCGCTGGAAAGCAAAGACAAAGAAAACACGAAGAGGTTAGAAAATATGCAATCTGTGCTCAACCAAGCAAATGCAGAAATCTCTCTGCTACGCGTGCAAGTCAGGTCGCTGGAAGAGTCCCTTAAATTTACACAAGCAGAGCATGAAGAGGTCAAGGAGAGAGTTAACACGTGCGAAGAAGATCAAATGAGGAATGAAGATGAGCTTATCCGACAGAATATTTACAGCAGACGTTGGAACTTAATCATTTATGGGATAGAAGAGTCCGAGACAGAGAATTGTGCAGTTCAAGTCAAAGATGTGATGTTGTCCGCTTTAAAGATCAACGAAGAAATAGTCAACTCAACGAAATTCTGTGACGTGCATCGTTTAGGTAAGTCTAAACAAATTAGTGGAAGACCCAGACCGGTTATTGCGCGTTTTACCTGTCGAGAAGATCGAGAACTGGTTTGGCGACAAAGATTCAACCTAAAAGGCAGTCGTTATAGTCTTGCCGAAGACCTGCCTCCGGCTGTACGGAAAATCAGAAAAACAATATTAGTACCAGCAATGAAGGAAGCACGAAAGACAGCGGGTACGAGAGCTACAATCACTGGAGACCGTCTTATTGTAAACGGAAAGCGTTACACTTTTGACAAAATTCCAAAAAAATGGAGTGGACACAGCGAAAGCTGAATCACAAGGTTATGTCAGACTTGTCTTAATATTATTGTTTTTCACTCTTCTTCTTTCTTTTTTTTGTATTTTAAAATGTTTATTTTTATTCGGAGTGCCAAAGAAAAATTACGTTTTTGTTTAAGTCGTATTTAGCCAAATAATCTTTATAGCCATCAGCCAGTCTGAAATGCGAAAATTTAAATTTATTCCTTCGCGTTCAGGTCTTCAGTTCAGACCTTTTAATGTTATTTTTCTTGTCTTATCCTGTGTAAGTTTGTTTAATTTATTTTCTGATTTGCTTTACACATACGTTTTTCAATTGCAATCAAACAATCAAACACACCTAGAATGTAAATCGGATGTCATTTATATCATCATGCAAAATGAAACTCCAAAATGCAAATTTCAGCAGTCTAAATCTGTCAGAAACTGTGAAAACTGTCGAATCGTACGAGTGGTTTGTTGGTCCTCTGGGATCTGTGGCAACACCCTTTGCTTTAATTCTAAATGACTAATCTTTGTGATATCAAAGGCCTATCGGTAAACATCAGGGGACTAAACAAATCACTAAAACGTCGCGCCGTGTTTAGGTGGCTGCATCATCAACACAGCTCCTTTATCTTCTTGCAAGAGACTTACAGTGTAAAAAAATGCGAAATCATCTGGCGAGCAGAATGGGGAGGCGAAATTGTCTTTAATCACGGCACAAATCATAGCAAAGGGACTATGATTCTTTTTCATCCAAATTCAAATTTCAAAATTGAAAAACAAATTACCGACAAAAACGGTAGATACATAATAGGCCTTTTGCAACAGTTGGTCACGTGACGTGTTTTTCAAGAACACACTGATTAATCATTGGTAATTCATAATGTTATCAGAAATGGAAAGAACAGTTCCAAATAAGCTTACATGCAAATTTTCAGGTTTATATCTTTTAAGGGGGAATTTTTATGGGCGTTAGAAATTAGAAGGATTTGTATTAGAAGAAGTCGCTTTGCCCTCCAGTCACGCTCCAGTGGTTTTCCATACAAATCCTTGTAATTTTGCAAGTTTTCAAGCTGTCATAAAATCTTTGCCTTTCGGTGTAAAGGCCTAGAAATTTCCAGTCTTCCTAATATTGTACCCCTCTTTCTGTCTCCAATAGTTATATGCCAGCAGCTTCTTTTGGTTGTGATTGATAACAGAAAAGGTTTCTGGGGGGCAAAGCTTCATCGCTTCCATACAAAACCTTCTAATTTTTGCAATATTCAAATCGTCATTAAATCTCAACCCTATACGGCATTGGTCTGAAAATTGGTGTCCTGGCTATTTAGAACATGCTCTTTGCAGCTCTGAAATTCATTTAGCTGCAGCTAAAAGTTTAGAAATTATCGGTCACGTGACCAACTGTTGCAAAAGGCCTATTATTGACGGGATGTGTGCAGATTCACGACTGGTACTTGTAAACATTTACGCACCAAATGATGTCCATCAACAAGTGTTGTTTTTTAAAGAATTACAACATCAACTTAAAGATTATGCAGAAGAAACAATAATCATAGGTGGCGACTTCAACTGTACTTTGACTGACATAGATAAGAAGGGCGGAAACCCTTTCTCCCGGAAAACACCAGTAATTCAAGAAATTAATAATTTATGTAATATGTATGAGCTAATTGACATCTGGAGGCAGCGAAATCCAAACGAAGAGAAGTTTACGTGGAGAAACAAGTCTTTTAAAATACAATGTCGTCTTGATTATTTCTTAATCTCCAGACAGCTTGTGAACCTGACCAACAAATGCACAATTGTTTTCGCACCTGAAACGGACCACTCTGCAATTTTTATTCACCTCCAAAGTGCAGAACTCAAACAAAAAAAAGGCCCAGGTTTTTGGAAATTTAATCAGTCACTCCTTCACGATGAAACTTACGTATCATTGCTGCGCGCAGAAATTGAAAAATTCAAGCAAAAGTACACTGATGTAGAAGATTTAAATCTGCGATGGGATCTGATTAAAATGGAGATTAGAGGTTTTACCGTGAAATATTCCAAAATCAAATCTAAAGAAAGAAAGTCCACCGAAACTATACTCCAGAGCCGCATTAACGATCTGTTTAAAAGAGCTGAAGCAGAACCAAATAATAAGCATATAATTTGTGAAATTCAAAGCATCAGATTACGCCTAAGGAAGATTATGCAATACAAGACGAAAGGTGCAATTCTAAGAAGTAAGGTGAGGTGGCACGAAGATGGTGAACGCAACACCCGTTACTTTTATAACCTTGAGAAAAGAAATTATGAAAAAAAGACAATTGCAAAATTAAAACGCTCAAACGGCACCGTCACAAATGATCAATTCGAGATTCTGCGAGAGCAAATGGAATTTTACAAAGCCCTTTACACTTCGTCTACGCATCTTAGAAACTCAAACGATGCAGTTTCCGCTTCCGCTTTGTTTGAAAACATTACCCCTCTTGAGAATACGGACCAGCAAATGTGTGAAGGAAAGGTCTCCGCTGAAGAATGCCTAAAAGCCTTAAATGATTTCCAAAACGAAAAATCGCCGGGAACAGATGGACTGCCGGCAGAATTTTATAAATTTTTTTGGAAAGAATTGCATCTTGACATGATAAAAAGTTTTAACTTTGCTTTCGATACAGGAACTTTATCAATTTCTCAAAGAAGAGGGATCATTACACTCATCCCGAAACCAAATAAAGACGCCACATCATTAGAGAATCTCAGACCAATCTCTCTTCTTAACGTTGACTATAAAATACTGACGAAAACAATTGCGAAGAGATTAGAAAAAGTTCTTCCAAAAATTATCAATCCTGACCAAACCGGTTACGTCAAAGGCCGCTACATTGGTGAAAATGTTCGTTTAATATCAGACATAATGTCATATACAAATGAGAAAAATATGCCAGGTGTTGCGCTCTTTATTGATTTTCGAAAAGCTTTCGACACTATCGAATGGGATTTTCTTAGTGACACCCTTAGCAAGTTTAATTTCGGACCCGATGTTAAAAACTGGGTGAAAATGTATGTGCGATACCGCTGGCCATGATCTCTAGTTGTTCGATTATTCAGTTATTGTTTGTTAACCAATCAGAATAAACCACGCGGTCAGTCGTTGATCCAACATGGCGTCTGTGTTGTAAGTGAGTATCAAACATGGTGTCAGAATAGAGGATAACGAACGCCACTGAACCGAGCATGGCCGAAGGATACGCAAATTCGTCGTACAAATGGCCAACTATGAACTGGGCTGCTGCAGACCTAAGCAAAGAATGGGAAAGGTTCTATCAACACTGCGAATTCACGTTTGGAGGACCGCTCAGCAAATGCACTGAGAAGGAGAAAATATGCAACCTTATGAGCTTCGTCGGCGACAAAGGCCGGGAAATTTACATTACCTTCCAGTGGGAAACTGTTCGTGTTGGAACAGGAGAAAGTGCTCAGGATATAAATGAGAGAGACATACTCGAAAGAGTCGTCGGAAAGTTCAAAGCACACCTCGAAGCCAAGAAGAACCCGATTATGGCAGCAGTTAAATTTGACCGAAGACGTCAGTTACAAGGAGAAACCTTTGACTCCTTTGTCACCGATCTTAAGCTCCTGGCGCGTGGTCTGGACATGACTGAGTCAAATAAATTGATTCGGAACGCCATCGCATGCAAATCTCTGGACGAGCGAGTCAGGCAACGCTGCTTGGAGAAAAGTAAAAACCTCACCCTTGAAATGGCAATCGATATCGGTCGGATGTTCGAAGCGACTAAGGATGGAATGCAAGTGATGTCTGGCGAAGACCCTAAAGTGGAGGTCAATAAACTTGCATGGAAGGGGGGCTCGTCCAAAAAGTCCAAAAACAAGGTACCAAAGGAGAAAAATGTGCAAGTTCCAAAATGTGATAGATGTGGATACAATGCCCACAAGCCACATGAAAAATGCCCTGCCAGAAAGGAGTCGTGCAACAAGTGTAAGAAAATTGGACATTTTGCTAATGTGTGCAGAAGCAAGAAAAGCAATGTCAACTTACTAAATGAAATGGACTATCCTGGAGAAGGCTATTCTAGTGATGAGGAGGGTCCTGAAAGTGATGTGCAACTACTTCATGTAGCAAGCCTGGAAATGAATGGCATCCGTGACAAAACAAAAACCAGTGAAAGTGATGAATGGTGGGAGGTGGTAGAAGTGGGTAACAGTACCCTGCACTGTCAACTCGACACTGGTGCCTATGCAAGTGTTATCAACACTACTCATCTCAAGCAAGCAGCACCCAGGGCCCTGATCAAACCAACCAAGAAGACCCTGGTGTCATACAGCCAACACCGAATCACACCAAAGGGCTACGTCACTCTTCCCGTAAGATTTAAGGACAGGGAGTTAAATGTGAACTTCTATGTCATAGATAGTGAGCAGAAGCCAATATTGTCAGGTGAAGTTTGTCAAGCCCTCAACCTGGTTCAGCGGGTACATAATCTACAGGAACATGTAGATCCAAGCTTAAAGGAGCTACTCAACCAGTATCCAGATTTACTAAGTGCATCAGGAGCCATGCCTGGAACTTACTCCATCAAGATTGACCCCAAAGCAACACCAGTAGTGCATGGACCTCGTAGACAACCTGCAGCACTCCTTCCCAAGATCACAGCGAAGCTTAAGGAAATGGAAAAGGAAGGACACTTAGTCAAAGTTTCACAGCCCACTGACTGGGTTAACTCTATGGTAGTTTCAAGTCGAGGTGAAAAGATCAGGATCTGCCTTGACCCGGGTGATCTCAATAAAGCAGTAAAACGGGAGCATTATCCAATCCCCACTGTAGAAGAAATTGCAGCCAAGATACCTGAGGCAAAAGTGTTTACAGTCCTTGATGCGAAGAGTGGGTATCTCCAGATGAAACTAGACTACGAGTCTAGTCTACTGACAACAATGAACACCCCAATAGGCAGATACAGATGGTTAAAACTACCATTTGGAATCAAATCAGCTCCAGAGCTGTACCAAAGGGCCATGGATGAAATGTTGGAGGATATTGATCACGCATATGCCATCATGGATGACATACTGATTGCAGGACGTGACATTGCCCACCACGACTCAGTCCTAAATGAAGTTCTCCACCGTGCCAGAACCTACAACCTTAAGCTGAACTTCGAGAAGGTCAAAGTGCGAAAACAACAAGTTCCATATGTGGGCCACATCATCTCAGCAGAAGGCCTTAAACCAGATCCGGAGAAAGTAAGAGCTATGAAGGACATGCCACCCCCCGAAACAAAAGAAGATGTGCGTCGGTTCCTGGGATCTATCCAGTACCTAGCCAAGTTCCTCCCAATGCTAGCTGAAGTTGAAACACCACTGCGGGAGCTGACAAGGAAAGATGTACTCTTCCACTGGGACAAGCCACAAGCAGCTGCGTTCCAGAAGCTCAAGGATATGTGCTGTGAAGCTCCTCTGTTAGCCTACTATGATGTCAGAAAAGATGTGACCATACAATGTGATGCCAGCAACAGCGCTGTGGGTGCGGTCCTACTGCAAGAGGGAAGGCCAATAGCCTACGCATCCCGAAAACTTCGACCATCAGAGCTCAACTGGGCGCCAATAGAGAAAGAAATGCTGGCCATTGTGTTCAGTACACAGAAGTTCAGAGAGTACATTCTGGGGAAAACAACCCTGGTCCAGACTGACCACAAACCCCTGGAAATGATACTGCGCAAGCCCCTGACAACAGCACCATTAAGATTGCAGGCAATGATGCTGAGAGTGAGTGGCTATGATCTAAGCGTAGAATACCTGCCAGGGAAGAAGCAAGTCCTCGCAGACACTCTCAGCCGAGCAAGTCTAAATGAGGTTCCACCGGAAGAAGAGGAGATACAAGTAAACATGTTGGAAAGAATCTCCGTGTCTGAGCCAAAGTATGCAGAACTCCAACAAAACACAGCAAATGAGCTTCATGAATTGTATGCTATGATCCAAGCCGGCTGGCCAGACACAAAGCAACAAGTCCCACACAGCATCCGCCAATACTGGGACACACGTGATGAGCTCGCGGTGCTAGATGGAGTAATCTACCGAGGAATGAGAATCGTAGTCCCCCCGTCTATGAGGCCAGCCATGCTGGAAATCATACATGGAACACATCTGGGAATCGTAAAGTGTAAGCAAAGAGCCAGGGAAGCCCTTTACTGGCCCGGCATGAGTGGGCAGATAGAAGACAAAGTCAAGGATTGTACCACGTGCCATGATTATGCCCCTGCACAACAGAAAGAGCCTCTGATGCCGAGCCCTGTTCCGGACCTGCCTTGGGAAAGAGCCGCTTCAGACATTTTCGCCTTTGAAGGTGAACATTACCTGTTGCTAGTTGATTACTTCTCCAAGTTTATTGAGGTGACCAAACTGAAGGATCTGACATCCCTGGAGACCATTGAAGTCCTGAAAGAGCATTTCAGTCGACACGGCATCCCAGCAACACTCGTCACTGACTGTGGTAGCCAGTACACAAGTAGGGAATTTGAGACATTTGCTAAAAGCTACACCTTTGAACATGTCCTAGTAAGCCCGAAGCACCCCAAAGCAAATGGGGAGGCTGAAGCCGCAGTCAAAACAGTGAAATCTATATGGAGAAAGAACAAAGACAAGAGAAAAGCGCTACTAGAGTACAGGGCATCCCCACTTCCAGCAATTGACTTGTCCCCGTCACAGCTCTCTATGGGTCGCAGGCTTCGAACGACACTCCCAATAGCACGTGGTCTATTGGAGCCTGAAACACATAGCACCCAGAAGATAAGGGCAAGAATGAAGCATGGCAAGGACAAGCAGAAGTACTACCATGACCGCCAAGGAACCAAAGAGCTACCACCACTCAGAGCAGGCGATCATGTCAGAGTAAGACCTGAGCCAGGGTCAAAGGAGTGGAGAGCGGCTACCGTAGTCCAGAAACATGCCTTGCCTAGATCATACGTGGTAGAGGTGAACGGCCGAAGAATCAGGCGTAACAGAGTGGCTCTAAGAAACGACTCAGCCAAGTCTCATATGGAATACCGTAAACGCCATGGAAACATCGCTCAGCAGACAGAACCAGAGCCTGACAAGACACATGCGGCTCCCACGTCCCCAGCAAGCCCACAAGTGGACCCCACTGCACAGGAACACCACTTAAATCCCTCACCTGCTGAGGAAATGCCAGCAGGTGGTGTGCCACCTCCAGCGGACATCGCGGAAGCTAAAGACCCGCCCTTCTATAAGACTAGAAGTGGAAGACAAGTCAGGAAACCAGTCAGACTAGACCTGTAACTAGTCGTTATGTTACAAGGGACACTTTATGAAACATGAACAATGACAGACACAGATGAATTAATGTTGAGATTATTATTATTTTATTTTATCCTTTTTCTTTTATTTACAGTTTTCTTTTTAGTTTTAAAGATTGTGATGTGAAGGGGGGGGGATGTTATGTATGGCAATTATGTATGGCGATACCGCTGGCCATGATCTCTAGTTGTTCGATTATTCAGTTATTGTTTGTTAACCAATCAGAATAAACCACGCGGTCAGTCGTTGATCCAACATGGCGTCTGTGTTGTAAGTGAGTATCAAACACCGATGTTAAAAACTGGGTGAAAATCTTTTACAACAACGTTACAAGCTGTGTTTTAAATAATGGCCATGCGTCAGAATTCTTTACCTTAGAGAGAGGTGTCAGACAAGGTTGCCCTCTGTCCGGATTGCTCTTTGTGATAGGTATCGAAGTTCTCGCCAATGCAATTAGAAATAAAAATACGATAAAAGGAATTAAAGTAGGTGATAAAGAAATCAAAACCTCTTTATACGCTGACGACACTACGGTTTTCGTGCGAGACCTGGATTCTATCCCAGAACTGCTGGCACTTCTAAATCACTTCAGTAATCTCTCTGGTTTAGAAATTAATGCCACAAAAACAGAAGGGATGTGGCTCGGCCGTTGGAAAAGCAGTCTTGAAACTCCGTTCGGTTTTCGCTGGCCACAAGACCCAATAAAAGCCCTGGGTATTTTTTTCTCATACGACTCGCGTAAAGCAATCGAGTTAAATTTCATAGAGAAAATCCGGAACCTAGAAAAGACTTTAAATAGTTGGAAGAGAAGAAACCTTACGCTTCTTGGTAAGATAAACATCGTTAAAACGTTAGCTCTTTCAAAATTAATTTACAATACGTCTGTACTCGTTATCCCTGAACAGCTTATTAAAGAAATCAACTCAATAATTTTTAATTTTATTTGGGACGAGAAACCCCCTAAAATTAAGAAATCAACCATCATTGGTGAGAAAAAACATGGAGGACTTAAGATGACTGACTTTAATATTTTAAATAAAGCCTTGAAAGTCGCATGGATACCACGCATAAAATCCGAAAACGTCGCATCTTGGAAAATAATTCCTAACGTAACCCTAGAGAGATATGGAGGATTGCAATTCTTGATAAATTGTAACTATGACATTGACACACTACAGGTCGGCATTCTACCATCGTTTTACGTTGAAGTACTAAAACAATGGCAAATGACTAAAGATACTACAAGAAGTGAGACCCAGCTCACTCGTGAAGAGGTAATTTGGAATAATCGAAAAATTTTAATCAATGGAAATCCGGTATTCTACAAGAGTTGGTTTGACCAAAATGTAATACGCATCCAAGATCTCCTTCAAGAGGACGGTAATTTTCTGTCGTTTAAAAACTTTTGTAATCAGTTTAAGTTCAAAACACCATTCACCCTCTACTTCGGTCTTATTAATTCCATATTGACTTCTTGGAGGTTAGTATCTCAAAACCCTCCTTCGCTATGCCCAGAAAATGAGGAAAAAGAAAAAGTCATTTCTACAAAATACGTGTATAACTTGCTGTTAAAAAATTCCTTCGTACCACCTACTGCCGAAGCTAAAATCTTAAGACATGGTTTCACTCCTGAAACCGTCCAAAAAGTGTATGAATTACCTTTCCAGATCAAGCATGACATTAAAATAACAATGTTTCAATATAAAATTATACATAACACTCTCGCAACTAAAATGTCTCTCTTTAGAGCTAACTTTTCTGACAACGACATATGTCCTCAATGCCTTGCCGAAGCACACTCCCTAGATCATATGTTCTTACGCTGCTCGTCCGTTGTAGCCTATTGGAAGACCTTTCAAAATTGGTGGACAAATAAAACGAAAGAGCAACTAACATTATCCAATAGTATGATTTTATACGGTGTTTTTGAAAAAACGGAACATAGATACTCTTTGAACTATGCGCTTCTAATTGCGAAATTTTCCATATACTGCAGTTGCCTACACGACGAGAAGCTCTCTTTCGACAGTTTTCTCATACTTCTAAAAGAAAAATTAAACATACAGAAAGAAATAGCTCTTAAAAACAAGTCTTTAACTGCTTTCCAAAAATCCTTTCAACATTTCCTTTAAATAGGCACTGATGACGTGGTTTATTGTTAACTACTGAAGTAAATGTTGTAAATAGTGTTTTTTTAGCTACGTAAACTCAACGACGTCATGTGTATTAACTATCATATTGTACTGTAAGTAAGTATTTTGTTACTATTTTCCTCTTTTTTATTTAATTTAATTTATTTTTTTTTATTTTTTTTTTTTCGTTTACGTATATTATCATTGTAAATTGGTCATAATAAATCTATTATTAATAAAAAAAAAAAAAAAAAAAAAACTTACTTCCTCAAACTTAACAAGCACAATAAAATCCATGGATACAGAATATGACAGAAATGCACTAAAAGCAATAATATTTTGTCCCCGAAGCCGCCAAGAAGTTGAAGCTTTAGCAATCAAAGCTGATGAAGCAGCGCACTTTCTGAAGAATAGCTGTCAAGCCATTGAGGATAAGGGCACAGCTCATGGAAGACGGCATGATTCTGTTCTTTACACAAACAAACATGTAAAGAAGAAAGATTTCCCTTCGATTGCAACCTATCATTTGTACAGGAAAGGGAAAAAGTTGATCAAAAGTGCTACCACAGTACTGAACACAGCGAGACCAAGAAACAAATCATCCCAAGCTGCCAAGGCTCACCTGGGGAAGTGGTTGTTTTCCTCAAAGAAACCACCAAACGTCAAATGAATGTACCCATCATCAATGAAAACACGTGAAGAATGCCAACCTCAGCATGTTTGAGAAAGGAGAGAAAAAGCATAGTAATTTCTATAGACGACAAAACCTATCTTGGTCCTAGAACAGATGTTGGAATGGGAGATGTCAACTGCAAGAATTTATGATGTTGCTGATGAAGAAAAACAAAGAAAGCTGCCTCAGCATGATTTTAGCATTCCACAAGTGCATATTACCCCATCGTCACCTTGCTTCATGGTTAGACAAAAGGAAATTATTTTTGGCAATACATCTTCGGAATCATCTTGACCAAACTGTTGTTACAAACCAACCAAAGCACTACAATAAAAATTCTGGTAGCGCTTGGGTGTCAGATACTATGTTTATATGAAAAGAACTTCCACCACTTTTCAAAGTTCAAGACCAGTGCAGAACTTGTAGCATTCACCTTTGAAAATTTTGCACGTCAATGACTGTGCATTCTACATTGAGGATACCACCACGTACGAAGATGTCATGGTATGCACAGACAATTTAAATTGCAAATTTCGTGTGCATGAGTTATCCTGTCTGTCATGATTGGAACCGCAGTTAAAAAATGCACAACTGAAATGGAGGAAGACAAGACCGAAATTGAAGGAGAAGATGTTGCACTTGGAAGTGAGGTAAAAGACATGGTAAAAGTTGTTCTTGACACCTTAGAAGAAAGGGGACAAGACATCAGGGCAAAGTAGTGGTATGGGCTAGATCAGGGCTGATTTTATCGATTTTTTATGGAAATAAACCCTAGCCCTCAAACCTTGATGGAGTTTTTAACCCTAAGCCCTAATGACGTCATCCTGATGATGTGACTTAACCTTAATTAACATGTCCAAGATGGCAGCCTAAGAAAGTGGTATCAAACCCTATTCGTTAATGGACAGAATGATTCTTATATATTGAACCCTGGAGCAATTTGCTCACCCATGTGGGAGGTGTTACTCTTTCCCCTATGTCTGAAACGCATGCGCAGTGACACAAACACACCGTTTTACTGTTAAACAGTTTTATTGAGAAAAAAAAAATATGAAGAAAATTATTTACAACATTATGAAAACTATTTCGACCAAGATTGTCGTATATTACAAGAAAAACCTATTTACATTTCGTACTCTAAGTTGAAATAACAGGGTGCTGAATATTCAGTACTATAACTTAAGTTTTCAAAAAAGATCTCATGACGAGGAATAGCTGTTGTACCCATAAAAAAGAAACGAAACCTTATGCGAGATTGTCGTATCACAATATTACAAGAAAAACCTACAGTAGAACCCCGCTAACTCGAACTCTGAAGGGAAACGAAAATCTGTTCGAGTTAGCGGGGTTTCGAGTTATCGGGGTCGATTAAAATATTCAATTTTTTTAGGTTAATAATTAAAAGTTTATTGATTTTCAGCACTTCGGTATACATTAAACTTATTTCAAGAAAAAAAAATACATTTTAAACAACTGTAACGATAAACTGCAACGACTGTAAATGTAACTGTACATAACATTCTTACTGGTCCTTATTGTTCAGTGGTGATTGCATTTTAGAACCAAAAAAAGAAAGCA
>JAHPZR010001969.1:22500-28512 GCA_019787425.1 Platygyra sinensis
ATGCAATCGAACAATACCCTGAGAACTTGGGAGGGAGAGCATGTTGAATCATTGACTTTTATGCATGTGGTGGCTCCTGGAGGAGCCGTTTTGTTTTGTAGGATAACCTACGAGAGATATCCCTATTTTCACGCCTTCAAAAAATAATGATAGCTTGAAGAATACGGATACGATGAGATGATGTGAAATCTTCCATCCATCCATGGTCGCCAAGCATAATAAATGAGTATTTTCTTGGTGGGCAACCCCCACGGATCAGTCCCGATGACTTTACGAAGAGTAAATACGTACATGTAATAGTGGCCGTGTCCTCGTCTGAAACCCTCTTCTATGATTTCGTACTCGTCGCTGTCTTGCCATGTCCTTTTAGTTAACCGTGCTAAACAGCTGACTAGATGGAAGTTTTTTCTAAACTTGGACTTTTGCGGGTGAAGGTCTTGTCGTACGTGTCTTTCATGGATGTGATCGAGTTGTCTTTTGGAAATCACAACATCGCTGTTTTCAAACGCCATTTTTTGTCAGTTTTACCCACACTGCGGGTTTTATTGAAGCACGCTTTTACTTTAGGATCAATTAGTATGCATTTTTCAAACAAAAGTGAGCATATCGGCGCATAGTTATTTTGTGTTTTCTCGCACGAAACTATGTACTAATTGCACGTTTTAAAGTGAGTTTTTAAACTTTAAAACCCGCTCCGGTCATAAAACGTAACATAAACTAAAGGTCTTTAGGTTTAGATTTCTCAAATAACGTTGAGAATCGAACGAAAAACGTAAAAAACGACCAAACATTTTCACGGTACATCACAGTTTTAATAAGGCTGTTGTCTATGAGGTCCGCGTCAGAGCTTTAAGAAACAAAGGAACACCGCTTTTCAGTCACACTCGCTTTACCGCTCGTGACTTAGTGTGCTTTTTGAGAACATCATGGATACCAAACGTCCTCGTCAAGAGAACCCGGTAAGTATTTTAAAACCAAACTTTCAGTCGATTTAGTTGTATTTATGATCGCTTCTATCGAAGCGCTTTATTCCATGAAGCATTTAACGAAGCAATCGATTTACTTGTAGCGGTGCTCGCTTCTATCGAAGCTCTTTATCGGGGTGTTCGTTTAAACATCACTAATTTTTTTTTCTTTGTTATTCCTTTTCTAGCTTACGATAGATGACCAAACGTTGCTAAAAGCTGTGGATCAAATCGAAGATGACCTGGCCTTAGCAGAGACCTCCAACGCTTTGGAACGTCTGTTTGGAACCGACAAAGCGGCACCTGAAGCAAGCGAGGAGATTTATGTGAGTTTATGGGACAAATTACCGATCGAACTTCAAGAAGTTATAGTCACGTTTGTTAGAAAACAGCGCGCTCGCAAGCGTCAATAATTGAACCAAGAAGTGAAACATTATGTGTATCTATACAATAGTTGGAACGGAACGTTGTTTCGCGTCCTATTAAGAGTCAAACCGCCAAATCTTAACTTAGTAACAAGACACGTACTCATTTTTTTACGCTTGTTATCAAACCATGTGCGGAAGAACGAAACGATTTTACTTAGGTAGGAACCTCGGCGAGGCAGAAAATCTCTCTAGTGCGTAAGATTTTTGCAATCGGTTTCCTTTAGTCATTGATTTCGTTTTACCGCAAACGCGTTGAATTTTAATGCATGTTTGAAAGGACAGACCAATGATGGATGGTTTTTATTTGTAGACCTACTGGGATGTATTACCTAAAGAGATTCAAGAGTATATCCTTTCTCTAGCCGTGTGGCAGCAAATTCGAGAGAGACGATAACTTTTTGGACCGCTTCATAAAGAACTGTTTGATTATGTAACATTGAAAAACATATGGGGGCGCAGCGGTATTAGAGTGGTCGCCCCGCCTGTTTATGAATGGAATTTAGTCCACGGGAATTATACTCTTAAGGAAATGATTGGAGTGTCTAAAGAAGATCTTTTTATTTACGGTTATTTTTGGAGTCGCACTAAAAAGGATAGAGTACTTTTAGGTTTTAAGTATCAAGAAGTCATAGAACGTGTCCTGAGAGATTATTCTTAATTTTTATGTTTAGAGTTACTGGGACATGTTGCCTGAAGAGATCAAGCATTACATACTCACCTTGAAACATAGTCAAGAAATGCATGAGGTTATTCATCATCCATTGAAACGAACCTTAAATCGTGAAATTAAACTTTATGGTATTGTGCTCAACGAAATTCAAACGGAACGAGGTTCACCGCGTATCAAAAACATATCGTTTAAATTTGGTTTCAATAAAAGAGAGCATGAACTGAAATATCGTCAGCCAGATTTTGCCTGTCCTTTCTATTCAAAGCGACCTTATTGGTACTATTATACATACATCTCTGTCGTGTATTTAAATCGACCTTGTTCGTGTAATTATGGTTTGGGTAAAAGTTTTGAAGAAGCCGTAGCAAAATTAAATTCTGTTTGGAATCCTTTTTTACGAAACTTTTTTAACTACACAGACATGGAATCCTGATGCCCATTTAATGCGGTGCAAGCAAAAACGACTGGTGTGCAAGTTGACAGAAAAACGTGATCTAGCTCGTGTGTTACCTTTTGCGGAATATTTTGTGTCGCCCCTATGGCCATATGGACGCGTTATTAAGAATTCGTCAGGATTTCATGGCGAGTGCCACCTGTTACTAGTGTATTTAGGAAAAGATGTAAAAGAAGCAAATCAAACCATGCAATCTTTACGAGACCAATATATGTATTGTTTTTAATATTGTAATAAACGAAACGTTGAAAGGCTTGTTCATTGTTTCCTTGTTTCCACCCTTTTATAAAAGCTTCGGTATAGTTCCCTACATTTGCCAAATGGGATAAAGCCCCATCGTCCAAAGCTAACATATTGTCTACCACATAGTCTCGATAAGGGACCTGGTCAAAACAACTATACTCGAACAGGGCCCATCTTTAGGGTAGGAGGGGGGTTCTCAAACACACCACCTATCTTCGAACATTACCAACAACATTTTATTGGCTTTTAAATTTGAGTTGACACAGGAATATTCATCTAGCAAGAGTTGGCATTAAATGACAAACAAGAAAAGTGAGGTTTGAATCTCACTGTAATTTTCTACTGCTGGTTAGAGGGGTGACTATGCAATAAAGACACCATCTTTTGACGTTAAGCAAGGGGTACAGGCAGACACCATCAACTATTCTGTGGTTTGGTGGGTCCTGTTCGAGTTAGTAGTTTTGACCGCTTCCCTAATTGTACAACTTCTCCGTCAATAACATACTTCAGTCTCGAACACCACTGTATTCGTAGGTTGAATTAATGCGTTAAACCTTGGAACCTTGCTCCTCTCTGATTTAAAAAAAAAAAAAATGTTACGTTGCAAAAATTTATAAAGGGTGAAGAGACGCTTGAACTAAGTGATGATTGGTTAAGAAAAACCAGACATGTTTAGACATACTTATTTCTCGGCGATTTAAAAGAATGACCCAAGCCTAAACTGAGCGCTGATTGGTTTGTTGATGTTATAAAACAACACTGAATGTACCTCATTGATCATAGATCATGATGGACGATCAGAGCTTACTAGAAGCCGTGAATGAATTTGAAGATGACCTTGCCTTGGCGGAAACCGCTGATAGTTTACAACGGCAGTTAGCTTTCCAGGAACAAATGGGTGGAAATGTCGCCGCTCAGGAACCTGGGCGCTTTGAATTTACACTTAACCCGTATGTGGATCGCGTCAGTGAAAGCATGGGTGTTCGAGAGCGTCATTTTACTGCCAATTTACGCCAGCAAGGACAATTTATCGAAGACCAGCGATTAAGTCAAGCCTTGAGCGATGCCATTTACCGCACGCTACAAAATTTGATCCTTCGTGAACGCATTCCCGGAGGCGATTATCTCTTATCTCTATTTTAATTTGGCTAGTAACCGACTGAATCACGCCTATGGTTACCGACGGTTAACCGCCGAGGAATGGATGACGGGTAGCGATCGCGTGGATGGTATTCTACAGCAAATGGCTCGTGTGCTCAATTCTAATGAGAACTTTGAAATGGATGGCTCCTTTCAATTGTCGTTTACTCAAGTGCGCGCCCCACCCCGGGAAGTGGACAGAAAAGAAAAATGAAACCAGGGCACAGTCACCCAGAAACCTTTAAACGAATGAAAGGAAGTGTGATTACCATCAACAACAAAGATGATCTGTGCTGCACCAGAGCCATCGTAACAGCCAAAGCCAAAGTCGACCAACACCCGAATTGGCTTGGGTTTATAAAAGGGCGCGGAATTCAAAAGTCTCAAGCCATCGACCTTCATTTTGAATCTAACGTTCCTCTAGGTCCTTGCGGCTATCCAGAGCTTGAAAAATTCTCAAAGACTCCGTCGTTGTATGATTATCAATTAGTTTTGGTCGACGAAACGCGAGGTTACAAAGTCTCCAGGTTTGGTCCGTCCCAAGACAAACAGCTGGTCCTTCTGTACAGCGGCCAGCATTATGACGTCATCACGACTCTCCCAGGATTCTTTGCGACAAGTTATTCATCTTTTTCCTCTGTTTTCTTGTAAAAATCGGTCTTTTTTGTTTAATATTCATCTTTTTTCCTCTGTTTTGTTATAAAATCGGTCTGAGTTGTATAATTTTATACGTAGGATTAGGTTTAGGTTATTTTATGTCCACGACATTTAAGGTTTTCTACCGAGTTTTCAGCCCCATGTATTTTTATCTAAGTTTAAAACAAAGACACATATATAATTTTCAACCTTTATTAATAAAATACAGTTTGAACTACAACTGGTGTCTTATAAGTAATCTTGTGCCATTAGTAATTTAAAGGCGAGTCCTGTGGGGAGTTCATTGATCCACTGAAAAAGTTTACAACTCCGTCTGGGACACTTTAAATACAACCGACCGGGATTTTTCTCTGACTTTGACATCAGTAAGATCATGGACAGATCACAGGCACACTTGAATTTCTCTGGGGCAATCTGCGCATAGACTGGGTGTGTCTGTTCCTCCACGGCTTTTAGATACGCTGCCAAATTCTCCTTACTACTGGTGACATAACATTTTGTGTTGAAACGTTTCATAGGGCAGCGGTAATAGTCAAACACAGTTCCATCTTCATGTCGAATAACCCCAAATGTCATGTCCACCAAACAGCGCGGGCACTGGGGTCCTTGCTTGGTCGGGGGTCTGGGTATGGAATCCAGAAAGGCGTTCGACATCAAATTCTATTTGCTCTGATGTTTCCACAGGCTCCTCTTTAATGACTATAAAACAAAAACAGAGTTTACTTTGATTAACGTGTCACGCACATGTTGCTGTATTTTAAGTCGACGAGGCGTTAAGTTTCTTTGTAAATGTCTCTGATGCATCGCTTGTTTCTGTTGTTGTCGTTTTTGACGAAACTCGTCGCTTGGATACCCATTGGTAAGGTAGGTAAAGTCTGCATACGAGCCAAGTGGCCCATCAGGCCGGAGCTTATCCCGGTTTCCTTAGCATGAAGCGACTGAGAGTATTTCTACTCCCCCCTGGATGGGATGCTAGTCCATCGCAGGGTTACCCCCCAGCATTAAATTCGCCGGTACCCATTTATACACCTGGGTGGAGAGGGGCACTGTGAGAGTAAAGTGTCTTACCCAAGAACACAACACAATGTCCCCGGCCAGGGCTCGAACCCGGGCCACTCGATCCGGAGACGAGCGCACTAACCATGATACCCATTGAGCAAAAGTATTTTTTGCTTTTTCCCAGTTTCATTAAAACAATATTGTCAAAGCGGACGGTACCTGTTGGTATTTCCAATGTTAAATTTCTTTTTGCTTTCTTCTTGGCTGCGTCGGGCACTTTTCTTGGTGCCTTAGGTTTTCTTTTCTTGTCCTGTTTCAATTCTGCATTGGTCTCCGGAAGAGGTGTAGTTTGTTCTTCTTCTGCATTTGCCACTGGGAGAGAGGTAGTTTGTTCTTCTTCTACCAACATTTGAAAAATTTTTATGGCTGAGACTAGACTAGACATCTGAACTGATA
>JAHPZR010001972.1:0-7500 GCA_019787425.1 Platygyra sinensis
GTGACGAATTGCGACTGCTATACCAGCCCACGAGTACGGAAATTGAGGTCTTATATCCATCGTACGTTGTTAATTGTATCCTTAATGTTTTACTATCCCTAACCGCCATAACCTTGAACGGCGTCACAATCCAGGCTCTAAGAAGAACTTCATCGTTACCAAAGACTCTAAAAACATTGCTTCTGAGTCTTGCTGTCTCTGATCTCGGTGTTGGTTTCCTGTGCCATCCTTTTTATGTCGTTTTACTGGTCAAGTGGTTGCAAGGAAGCAGTGCGTCAACTTGTACCTTGTACACTGCGTTTGTCACCGCCATGGGCCTGTTTTCAGTGCCTACCTTTTTCAGTATCATGGCTCTAAGTGTAGACAGATTCTTGGCGATTCACCTTCATCTCAGATACCATGAACTTGTGACTCACCAGCGAGTTGTGGCGGCGGTTATCTCAATATGGGCCATAAGTGCATCGTTCTCGTTAGCAAGGTTTTGGATCCCAAAAAGTGTTTTTTTCGTGTTGTTTATCATTATTGTACTTTTTTGTCTCCTAACCACAACACTGCTCTATTGCAAGATTTATTTAGCCGTAAGACGTCACAGAGAACAAATTGAAGCCCTGCAAGTGCAACAAGGAACACAAAATGACGAAACGGTAAATCCTTTAAGGTTGAGAAAGTCGGCTGTCGGGGCATTTTATGTTTATCTCGCGTTTTTGGTTTGTTATTTACCGCAGACTTGTAGACATATTGCTGTCGTAGTCTCTGGATCAAGTACTGTTACAAAGGCCCTAACATATTATTGTTGGACCCTCATATTTCTCAATTCGTCTTTAAACCCTGTTATTTACTGTTGGAAGATGAAACACATCCGGCGCGCTGTCATGGACATACTGCGAAACATTCTACCAAGTCGCGGCTGAGGAACGGGTGCAGCAATACACTTGGCATAAGACACAAATGGTTTCAAAAATAACGCAAAAAATATTGTTATTTTGCTGCAATAGTACCGCAGCTTGTCTAATAAAGTTGATAACAGCATTTTTAACTATTTAGAGTGTCTCAAAAGCTGTAGTTTTAACGCTATTTTTAATCAGCATGATGTCCAGTACCCCTCCTTTATGAAAAGACCAGGGTTTCTCCTGGTTCCAATCAACAAATCATATGATCTAAAAGGACGACGAACTGTCCCATTATCTTTATGCGGGAGTCCAGTTTCGAGATCACACAGTCGGCGATCGTACAGCTTCTGGTTGACTTTCAGATCGCGCATTAATTTGCAGCTTGACAGATGAAGACTTGTAATTAATAACTATTTAATTAAAGCTTAGATACACGAATTTATCACGGTCAAGTTCACCTAAACACTGGTAAAGGAATATGGAACAGCTTGCACAGTGTTTCTGCTATAATAACTATTAAAAATTTTATGACGAAATTTGAATACACCAGTCTGCATG
The DNA here is from genome assembly GCA_019787425.1 of Platygyra sinensis. Lineage (NCBI taxonomy): Eukaryota > Metazoa > Cnidaria > Anthozoa > Scleractinia > Merulinidae > Platygyra > Platygyra sinensis. The sequence continues at coordinate 1,449 of JAHPZR010001972.1, forward strand.
GTATTTGTGTAGGGTTATTTTTCTGCCTTGCTTCTCGTCATACCCTGCGCTCTTGACGAAGCATTAAAAACCTGTTTCTACTCAAACAAAGTCGCAAAGAAAAACTTGATTTGAGTTTGAAATGCACTGATGAGCTTTCTTTTGCCTTTTGTAATTGGTCTTATTTGTTAGTAAGTGTAATTTAATAACGAATGACGTCTTGCTTCAAGGTTCAGGGGGGCTGTAAACATTCTTATCAGTGCATAAGTAAAAGAACATTTTTGTAAGTAGGTGAAATGAGTGACATGGAATATATTCGCCAGATAAATGGCAAGTATTATTTTCTTTGTTGTATTCTAGTTGGGGGGATTTAACCTGAATTTGAAGCTGGCGATTTAAAGCCAAACGTTTCATCGAATTAGGTCACGTTGGAAAGAAGCACTCGTGTCGCGAAGTGCGAAATAAAGCACTCGTACGTTTGTTTTTTCTAGTCATCTAGTCATATTAGGGGGTTTAAGATAGCCACGATGCAACGGCAACGGCAACGTCGCTAAACAAAAGGTTTAATGAGCAGAAAAATGGCTGTGCACGTGCGTTATAAATCGTTGTACATTTTTTTGTCGTCCTCTGCAAAACAACAACCTGAAATGATCAAATCTGCGTTGTCTGAAGAACGAGAACTACGACGGCTAATGTTTTGAAATTCTATTTCAAATTTAATGCGGTGTCCCAGATTTAGTTTCGCGATAGCTTTGATAGTGATAAACGATGTTAATTACTTAGAGTATCCCGAGATTCGTAGGTAAAATATAAATTCATTTTTAATCGACGTTATCTTAAGGGTCGCCGTAGCAGCTTCTTCAACTCCTTAAAATAATTAACAATTATTCCTCGAGCCCGAATGGGCTATTGACTCAGAGCCCATGAGGGCGAAAAATATCGAGACAAAACATCTTTCGCTAGTTACCACCGTTTTCGTTTATACGCGACTTTGGAAAACAAAACACCTGCGGAAACGTTTCCAAATCTCCGTCAGTCTTGCGTGTTATCGACAGATCGGATAAAAATCCACCAATCACAGCCACTAGTATGGCCTTCAAACCTTCTTTACGTCATGCTAGTGGGCTGTGATTGGTGGATTTCGATCCGATCTGTCGGTAACATGTATGATTGACGGAAATTTCGGCAACGTTTCCGCGGATGTTTTTGTTTTCGAAAGTCGCGTATCAACGAAAACGGTGGTAAAGCCATTGTTTGGTTTTCAAAGCCGGTACTTTTCGCTACTAGTGGGCTATAACAAATAGCCTACTAGTAGCTTAACCAATCAGAGCGCAGCATTGATGATAGACCACTAGTTGGATTTTACTAATTATTATTAACATTGCTCCGGCTACGGCCCTGCCATTATGGCCTGGGTTCGATTCCCGCCAGGCGCCATATGTCGGTTGAGTTTGTTGTGTCTTCTCGTTTCTCCAGTTTTCTCTCTCCACTACAAATTCCAATGCGACCACTGGATAGAGAACCAGCAAAATAAATATCGTAATTTATTTTATTTGTTTTATATATTTAATCGGTATCCATCTTTCACCAGCTCTTTTTCGCTTTTTAACCCAGCTTTAAGTTACGGTTTTTAATCGAAGCGTGTCGAATAAAAATTTAATATTCCAACAACGTAAATTTTCAGATGTTCATGAAGGAAACACCTGCAGCTCTCTAGTGAGAGAGATGGCAACTGACACCTCTGTAAACAAATATTTTGTCTTGTTAAGATAGCTTTATTACGATTCAGTGTAGTTGGCTGTGACGAGCTTTAATGGGAGATGCATGGCAACTAGAGATTACAAAAACATTTTTGTTACATAATCTGGATGGCTTTGTCTTCAAAACTGGTACGAACATCGACATAATTACTTCCTACGAATAATTGGTCCATTTTGTTGGACGTTTACATAAAGATCTAAGGTGCGTTGGTCAATTCAAGAACAGGGAATATTCAACATCACAAGAACAGCGTACTGGTGATAAAATTCACGATTATGAAAAGTCCTCTTTGTGACGAATCACTGATTCCCAGTGGTGCTCAATATAAGAACCTATATTCATGGTACATTGTTAACTGTGTGTTGAACGCGTTCCTAACGATTACCGCTATCATTTTGAACAGCATCACAATCCATGCGATTCAAAAATCTTCATCGTTGCCAAAGCCTCTTAAAACACTGTTTCTGAGTCTTGCTGTCTCTGATCTTGGTGTTGGTTTAGTTGTCCAGCCTTTCTACTTTGGGCTTCTCGTCAAGTGGGTGCAGCGAGATAGTTCAACTGATGCAGTATGCAACGCGTTTATCTTTGTCGCGTACTTATTTTCTGCAGCGTCGTTTTTTGGTGTAATAGCCTTGAGCGTTGATAGATTCTTGGCGATTCATCTTCACCTCCGATACCAAAAACTTGTCACTCACAAGCGGTTAATTGCTGCAGTGATCTCAAATTGGGTGTTCAGTGCATTTATTTCGCTATTCAATTGGCGGGTCTCCACGAATATTACCTACGTTGTTTTTGCCATTATTGGTGGAATTTATCTCGCAGTCTCAGCGGTGCTTTATTGCAAGATTTATTTTATCGTGCGTCGCAAACTTTGCAAATACGGCAAGTGACACAAAATGACGAAGAGATGGCGCATGTTGCAAGGCAGCGAGGATCTGCCGTTGGTGTATTTTACGTTTACCTACTGGCTTTGCTCTGTAATTTGCCGCAATTTTGTAGTTTCGCTGTTGTTGCAAACTCTGAATTAAGTACCAGTATTAAAGTTTTTGATATTTCTTCAGGTACCTTGATGTTGATGAACTCAACTTTGAACCCTGTTATTTACTGTTGGAAGATGAGACACATTCGAAGCGCTGTCATAGACATACTGCGAAATATATTTCCAAATTACAGGGTCTGAATGAGTCGAGTGACCGCAAATTCATATATGTGCCCCAGACCAGAATTAATTGAACAAAAAGAATAAACGAATTGCAGACACAAAAATAGCGTAAGATATGGTAAAATACAATGAAACAAGCAAATCCTGAAACAGCCACGGGTATTAGTTGTCGAACCATCGAATGACGTGTATTTATTTTTCAGCAAAGCCGTGAATGTTGTCTGTTGTTGGTCTGTTGTATTTTCTTTAAGGTATATTGCGCGTGCGCATTGTGTACTCATGTCACTCACTGAAGAGAGCTGAAAATTGTACCGATAATTTTTTCACTGACTTGAGGTGAAGAGGTAGATCTTGTTTAATCTTGGTAGCTTATATTAATTGACAGAAGTTTGCACGAAATGTTCATTTCGAAAAGCCGAGTTTTCTCGACGACATCGAAAGAAACGTTGAACGGTGCCTTAGAGCTTATATGTTTACTTATGAAAAGCTTAGTCGGTACCGTTAGCTTTAAATTTCATTAGCATATACCACAGACGGATTTTCGCGCGTTGCTAAGGAAGTGAAATGTCACTTCCGGTGACTGATGTCATGATATTGTGAGCTGACCGGAAAACGCACTCGACGACCTGGGAAATTTGATAACAATGTCCTAATTGTTTCAATTATAGTCGTTTTAAAACTTTAAAAAGAACAAAACCAAACCAGAAAAATTAAAATACAAAACATTACAAAAACATGGGTTGATTCAATGTCGGAAAGGAAAGTAGGGAAGAGAAAGTTTAGCTGTAAATATCGGAAGACAAAGTTACGGTATCACTTTCTTTGACCAACAGTTCAACCTGAATAACGATTCTGATTTTGTTGTTTGAGTTCTCTAAACTCCTTGTCTAATTTATTTTCCCAGTATAAAATTTCACTTTGCTGAAGAAACACAAATGATATTAGTAGCATTGGCGAAAACTGTTGTCGCATCTCAGCACAAAAGACGGCGACAAAATATTTTGTCAAGTTTTTGCATGGATTATAAAACGACTAGATTGGAAACTAGTGATCACGTGGGGTGTTTCCGGTTCGCTGATTGGCTGATACTTTGGTTGGAATGGCTGCAACAGAGTGGGAATTTGTGACGTGAAGAAATGGCGAAAGTTTAGCGTAAGTATAGGAAAATTATAAGGATTCGTGTCCAACTTGTGCTCATACGGATCGTTTTTACCGCTTATTTATTTTCAAGTTATAATGTTTTCTTTATCTTTTGTTTTACGGCGATTTCAACCCGGCCAAGCCACACGTGAATCTTCAAGGTAAGCACTTGACGTTGTTGTTTACTTTAATTTTGCCTTGTTTCTGAGAAAATCGCGTCACATAATAAGGCCTTTTAGGTTCAAAAATGGAGAAAATGTTGTGTGTTTTGTGACGCATTTATCTGTATGTTTTTCAGGTAACTACTGATGAAATTCTGGATTACTTGATAGAATTTGCGTGAAATTGTAGCTTGAGCTTAATTAAACGACCTTTTCTTGCTAATTAAAGACAACACGATAAACATTTTCGTGATTTTTCGTGCGTGCACAGGTCAGCCAGTTCTCAATAAGCGAGGCTATATTAAAGATTTTTTTTTACTCTATATATTGGTAGAAAAATAATATTGAGCTTGTGTTTACATCACATATTTTGACAGTTGTTGTGTGGAGGTAATAAAAACATTGCCAGTTGTCAAAGGTTGAATTATTGTGTGATTTTTTCAATTGTTTTAGCTTTGTTTGGGCATCTTCACTTTTTTTTTTGTAACTTATCATTTAAAATAAACTGTATAATGATGCCATGATAAAGCCACAGCCCCAAATTATGTGTAAATTATTTGTAAGGTGAGATGTAAACAATAATATTTTATTATCCAACTGCACTTGGTTGAGTACAAATATCGCTCAAAACAAGTACAAATATCACATGGTATATGTATTCCAGAGGACTGGTTAGAAAGGTTTGTTTGCTGTTGACCAATCAGTTAGCTGGATTTCCCACACTAATTCCATTCCGCTTTGATATCCCTTCATGAACACCAGTGTTTGACTAGCACGTGGATTGTGCTTCTCCACAACGGAAATTTTACTGCCTTTATTGCCCCCAGGTGTACCTACTCGCTACAGAGACATATTAAAAACTGAAAATCATATATCATAAAATGTGTATGCTATGGTCATGAGACCTGTCTATGTCATTTGCGATCCTGCACATTTTCTTTAAAACAGCTATTGGAGGAACAGGTGAAAACAGTAATTTAGTATTTTCTTAAATGAGCAGACTTGAGAGGGGCTACAGATTTGTGTGAAATCTTTTGTACTAATAGTCTGGTTCTCTCTATCCATCTAAGTGGTTATGTTGTTGAAACAAAATTCACCAAGATCTACTTTACAAATTCTTTAGCAAATGAAAGGAGCTGTGTCATGGTTTGTGCATCTTTAAAAGTTTGGTCTAAATTTGTCCAGTTTCTCCATAGTTACTAACTATGGTTTCTCGTTTGGAATCCATGTCAATTTTTTCAATCTTCAACTACCTATGTTCCTTTATGGTTTATTATCACTTTGGTGTTTTTCCATAGTTTTAGTTCAGCATATTTTCAGCTTTCCTTCAATTTAAAGGTGAATTTGTAGCATCACACATTCTTAAATAAAAATTTACAGCTAAATTGCTGAATTAAAAAAAAGAATGTATTATATACTGTGTTGTATTTATGTTGTTGCCTCTATTTGTTCCTTAGACTTGTCTTCAGGAACATTTTTGGGTGGGCCTCTGTGACCATATGTTACCTTAGTTTATTATGATACCATTATAAGGAGTGTGTTTTAGAACTTGTTGCAACAGTAAGGATATAGACCCAGACAGATAGATAGATAGATAGATAGATAGACAGACAGACAGACAGACAGACAGACAGACAGACAGACAGACAGACAGATAGATAGATAGATAATCTTTATTTATCCACGGACAATTCATCAGCCACAAATGTTAAGAACGTGTAAAATATATCAAAATCGGCATGCAATTAAATGAATAAAAAAAAAAACTATTATAAAATCTCTACTTAGAACCTAAACCTAACTAAAGCTGCTTTCCACGAATGCCGTGCCTCAACGTACTTCATTAATT
>JAHPZR010001972.1:22500-80000 GCA_019787425.1 Platygyra sinensis
GTGGTGAACAATCAAGACGATTGAATTTTATGTCTCAGAACTGTCCGTCTGAGAATTGCGCCTTGGAAATTTGCTGTTCTTGAGACAATGTATTGTTTAATTAGTCGGCGCAGTCGCTCAGTGTGTGCGTTTCTTGGAAGGTTTGAAAGAACAGTTGGAAACAAACCAATAGACAAAACTCCTGAGAAAACTGAAAGGAGGGCATTTACGGTTTCTTGGATTAAAAAAGCTCGAAATTTTTCAAAGAAACTGATAAGCGCGCTTACACAACTGCAAATGTCAAATTTTAAATTCATAATTCAGTCCGAGTGAATTCTCTAAAGCGTGAAGTTAAATTACTAAGACCATAAATAATTGGAATCGTTATTTCAAGGAAATTTCAGTTCGTATTCTAAAACAACAACAACAACAACAAAAAAATAGATTATGCAGCTCTCGATTTATGTCGATAAATACTAGCTACAGCTAAATTCGTGAAGAAAGCGTTTGATAAAAATATTGCCCCCGTGGTGTACTTGTTTGTTTTGCATAGGTTGGCTGGGAAATGTACAAAGATTTCTATTGCGTGCATAACCATTGTACGACATATTAAACACCTTGTTTTGTGACGTTTTCACAGCCGTTGTGGTTTGTGCAAGATCTCTGCTGTAGTGGTCTACAAAAAGTCACGATGTCGACTTATCAGTGTTCTGCTTGCTTCTATATTTGTGATTTAAACCTAGAAGTCATTGAAAAATTCGAAGCGAACAATTATCGTCTTCCACACGGGAAAAAGACTGTACCGATTGCCCATGGAAATTTCCGGAAATTCGCCCCGGAATTTTTGGTCCAATGGTAATCGCCCTCGGTATTCTTTTCTTAGACATTTAAAGCGCTTGCGCACTGAGCCCACATCTCCGCCTGCAAACACCTGTGAAACTCTAGAATTTGTTTATTAAACCCATTTGGACTCTCTACCTAACTTGTCGTATTCTTATTTGTTCTTAAGGGAATAAGATGAAGGGTCCGTTAACATTTATGACAAAAGTTTGCAGGTGATCACTCATTGGCAAACATCAGTACATTTGCACATCGTTGAATTTTAATAATAATAAATACATTTTACACTCGCCCGAGACGTAAAGAGCAAAACCAGGCAACAAATCAACGATATACTAATTACTAGATTTTTCAGGAAACATGTAATAAACAAAGCTCTAATTACACATGAAACGTGATGAAAGTGGAGACAAGGAATATTGAAATATCTTGTTTACTATGACGACTTGATGAATATTGTGATAAGCTTCAACAGCTTGATGTGTTAAGAAGGGGCGTGCATGTTCCTTCATCTCCAATTTGAAACGGCGTTTAATTGAAAGATTTCCCCGGAACGAAGTTTTCTGAACATTTTCCAGCGAATACTTCTTCAATAGGGTTATGATCAAGTCCAAAACATGTTCAGGAACATGTTTTCGAATCATCGTTATTTTTAACCTGTGTCAGACAATCCAGGAGTCAACAGGAATTATTTGACTTTAGAAAAGCACAGTAAGCATTGAAAACATACGACAAAATGGGAAAAGATCACGGCTTTCGCGAATTGCTGCTTTACAATCCTACGAGTACGGAATATGAAAACTTAAGAACATGGTACATTTCAAATTGTGTGATCAGCGCTTTCCTAACTATTACCGCTATCGTTTTTAACGGCATCACAATTCAAGCGCTACGAAGAACGTCGTCATTGCCACAACCTCTTAAAACACTGCTTCTGAGCCTTGCTGTTTCCGATCTTGGTGTTGGTTTACTTGGCGAGCCTTTCTACCTTGGGATACTTATTAAGTGGTTGCAACGAAACAACTCGACTGGTGAGTTTTACACTGCGTTTCGCTTTACCTTGTATCTATTTTCTTCGGCTTCATTTTTGGGAGTCATGGCTCTAAGCGGGGACAGATTCTTGGCTGTACACCTCCATCTGAGATACCAGGAACTTGTGACTCACAAGCGGGCTGTTGCTGTGATAATCACAATATGGGTGTTCAGTGCATTTTTTTCACTGCTTTACTTGTGGGTTTCCACGAACATTTCTCACACAGTGTTCGTCATTAGTGGAGTAGCTTGCCTCGTAGTCTCAGCAATGCTTTATTTAAAGATTTACTTTGCCGCACGGCGCCATAGAAATGAAATTCGAGCCCTAGAGATACAACAAGTAGCACAGAATGGCCAAATAGCAAATGCTGCGAGGCTAAGAAAATCTGCAGTTGGAATATTTTACGTTTATCTAGTATTTTTGCTTTGTTATCTTCCGCAGATATGTAATTTTGCTGTCGTTGCAATCTGCGACCTAAGTACCAGCGTAAAAGTTTTTTCCATGACTTCAATCACCTTGTTATTTCTTAATTCGTCGTTAAACCCTGTTGTTTACTGCTGGAAGATGAGACACATTCGAAGAGCTGTCTTTGACATGTTGCGAAATGTCCTTCCAAACCGCAGCTGAGTAAAGGCGTAACATGCGATTGTAAGTCTGTTGTTCTGTTTGATTGGGGAATAATAATTTTCTTCGAAACAGGCTTGAAAGAGGCATGAACAAAAAACTACTTTTAAACTCTGAAGTGAATTTTTGCATGCATTATTTACAACTGCTTTAATTTCCCGCATGCGGATCACATTGAGGGAACTGACCATTGGGTGTTCAACGCTTTCCTAGCCATCGCAGGAATCATCTTGAGCGGCATCACAGTCCAGGCGCTGAGACAAGTTTCCTCGTTACCATAGGCTCTGAAAGCATTGCTTCTGAGTCTTCCTGTCTGTGATCTTGGTGTTGGCTTACTTGTTTAACCTTTCTACTTTGGGCTGCTCGTCACGTGGTTACAGCGAGGCGATTGAACTGATGCTACATGCACCACTCTTTACTTGATTGCGGGCCCACTTTCTGATTCGCTCATGCAGCGAGCTATATTAAGCGACTACCGATTCAAGTGGTTGTTGTTTTATGATGTAAATCACTCAATATGCTCACCAAATGCCTTGTTTACTGGCGATGTTATCTATTTATGGATATTTTGGCGTACTCGTGCACGTAAAAGTTGTCGGACAAAGCGCATGGTTTGCTCTTATACTTAAACCTTAGTGATACGCCATTTTGGTCAGTTTGGGACCTGCTCTCGTGTAAGTTACTTCTATGATCTGATTCTGTACAATGAAGAAACGAAGTTTTTCAGTTTAATAACTCAAGTCCTAAGAACAGAAACATCTATGTCAAAATAGTCTTGGCCTCGATATGGCAATTGTAAACTCTAAAGAATAGAAGACGTAAAGTACAGTAGAAATGGGTTTTGTCTCATTTGATAGAAATTAAAATAATTATAATTATTTACCTGTTAAGTACATAAGATAATCCGTTTTTTGCTACAACTCATTACAGTCGTAACGATCAAAAGAGCTCAAATGTTCCACCTAAATAAGCTTAAAGAGAATTGTAAATTAATGATTGTTTTCTTTACGTTGGGTCACGCAACATACAAGCTCCTTAAAATCTTTTTGACCACCCTTGTGATATATATATATAACACAAAATATGACCTTTTCAAATAATTATCACGAAAAACTTTTTTGATTTTGTATTAGCGAAGCCCCATCGTGCGTTGCGCTCTAGCGGAGAACCATGGGTAACGATTTTGATAAATAATTACCCGGAGAAAATCAAGTTATAACGTCACCGCACGAGCGAGCGCGCGAGCGTCCGTCCATCCCACTGGACGCACAGAAGCTGGGAGAGGGGGAGGGAGCCACGTGATTTACCAGGTGATAAACAAGAAAAATCAAACACGTTTCGTGTGTTTAAAGAAATTACAAAACGGTAAAAATAGTGGAAAAAGTGGTCCACTCATTAGTTTATCGAAAAGGCTAGTTCAGTCTTCACAACGTTTCTGCCTGGAAGACAAACACTACAGTGACTTGACAAATTGTGGTAAGTGACTCTTTTGGGAAGTTTCGTCTCGTTTTTCTATGAAATTGTGAAGTTATTTCGGTGAGATATCTTCCTAATTTCAAACCATGCTGTGAGACATTTTATAGATTTCATTGTTTTAATTTCGCTAACCTCTAAACAATAACACATGAGTTGCTTTGTCGAAGTTGTTGTAAGTTGCCTATTGTAAACAACCAGCTTTCTGTCGGTCTTCGGTGATACAAAAGTCTTGTCTAAAAGCTATAAAACTATATTTGTTAATACGGCCAGGCGGGTTTTGAAGTTTTCTTTGTCTTAGTAGGGTCAACCGCTTCGTCGACTGCTAAAATTGCTTCTTTTGCTATGGCTGAAAACCAAGAAGGGTCAGGAAACCATTTTATGCTTTAAAAGCGAACATGATTTGATATCCCTGACGCGTCCATATTCTGTTTATAAAGCATGGAGATTTTAGCGTTTCGTTTGTTCAATTTATTTGGTTTGGTGAAATGCTTATTACTGAATTTCTGGAATAGCTGTAAAGTCGTTGGCAAAATAATGCTTTGAATACTTGTTAGGCTTGTTTTTTGTTAAGTTCATTCTGTTTGGCGAAAGGCTTATTGGTAAAGTTCTTTAAAGGTTATCATTTGTGTCGAGGAGATGATTAGTATCCTATGAGATCTCCGCTTTAAGGTTTGGCTAAATCTATAGTTTAGCGCTGAGGGTAGACTGACAGGTTTTTGAGGGTTCATCGTCACCTCAGATACCGGGAACTTGTGACTCACAAGCGAGATGTTGCTTTAATTTGCCGATCTCAGTATCGATATCATGTGCTCTTCTTTCCTTGTTTACCCAATTTGTTTCGACAAAGATTATTTACCTGGCTTTGCCAATCATTGGTCTAGTTTGTCTTACAACTCAGTTCAGGAGTTCTATTTGTTCAATATTTATTCAGCGGTACAGCGCCACACAAATGAAGTTCATTTCCTGGAAGTACCGCACGTGTCACAAAATAGCTAAGTACACTTTTTGTAGATAAGAATATCAGTTTTTTTTCTGCTTCTGGTTGAATATTTTAAATTTTTTATCGATTTTAGGCAAAAATGATCTCGTGAATATTCCTAGATCATTGTTTATTTCAACAGAGAATTAAAGGAATAAAAATTTATGATGCCTACACAACGCCGGCATCATTCAGTTTTATCCCATTCTGACCGCCAGCTAGATGTCAGTTCGTCAAGTCCACTGTTTTGGGGGATTAGATTGAAAGTATCGACCTACAGAGGATATAAGACAATCTCATGCAGATTAGACTGTCGTAGCACGTAAGCCTGTTGATTTAATTTGTGAATAAAGCACCTCTACAAAGGTGTTTATTGTCATATTATTTCTTAATTCATCTTTCATCTGTTATTTATTGCTGGAAGATAAAGCATATTTAGCAAGAGGCGGCAAGTCAATGACATCCTGCTGGTAGGATGTGTCGTGGGCAAGATTTATTGAATAGAGCTATTATTTCAACTGAACTGTGAGACATCTGCTTTGGACAAAGAAAGGGAATTTTCAACATCCCAAAATAAATATTTTGTCTTATGATGACGGCTTTATGAAAATTTTGGCAATCAGGAACGAAATTTTCGAGTGAAGTAACGGGCCGAGTTACAATTTTAGACGCGTGTACGAACATGACATCTAATTTTTCATTTTTAAACTGCGTCAGGTAATACAGGAGCTCAAAAAGATTATTTAACATACGAGAAACGCCGTAAAGATTTAGAACATACAACTGGAGGCTTTTGGCCTGAAGGGTGTTGAGGCGTCAAGTGGACGGCCACTTTCTTAAGAAATTGTTTTATTTTCATATGCTTCCTTAACAACTGCTTATTTGAGCAGGCTGTTTAATTTCTAACTAAAAAGCTCGCATACAAGGTTATGAAAAACCCAGTTTGGGAGGAATTGCTGCTATACCAGCCCACGAGTACAGAAGATGAAAACATAAGATTATGGTACATTGGTTATAGTTACAGAATGACCAAATAACAAACACTTCTAGGCTGAGTAAATCTGCAGTCGGCGCATTTTACTGTATATTGTATTTTTGCTTTGTTATCTTCCACAGTTCTGTGCTTTTGTTGTCGTTACAATCTCCGACTTAAGCACCGCTGCAAAAGTTTTTTTTTTTTTTCATCTTTTCAACGACCTGGTTACATGTATTTCTCAATTCTTCGTTAAACCCTGTTATTTACTGCTGCAAGATGAGACACATTCGAGGCGCTGTCTTGGACGTACTGAGAAATATATTTCTAAGTCAAGACTAAGAAAACCTTCAGTGCATAGAAGAAGAGAACCTGTAGCTGGCTGACCATTAAAAGAGCCATTAAATTCTTGGTACTTTTTAAAACGCCTGGTAGCTGCACTCTGCGAATAGTGTAGATAAATCTCACTACGCGGTAAAGTGTGTTGTGGCTTTGTTAATAAATGAAACATAACTGAACCGTAGGTCTTTCTTTTCATATTTATCGAGGGAAAATCAGTATATTGTCCGTTGTATATCAGATCAACTTTGTAGGTAGACCTTTTTAATCCATGTTATACACCGCTGGAGATAGAACACATTCCGCACGCTATCATGGGCATACTGCCAAATATATCTCCAAAGTAAAACTAAATGACGAGAGTGAATGCATGAGAACAGGGCTGGGTGCAGTTGTTCATAGCAGGTAATGCTTTCTGATGAACAACTGGGGTCAGATGAATAACCTACAAGTTTTCTCTCATTCGATAACTTTTTAACAGAGTTGCTTGCCTGCAACTTAATTGTTACTGTCTTGGTTATAATTTTCTTGTTTTAAACCCAACAGTGCCATATAATTGTCGGTCTCCGCAGTCTTAGGGAGGATTCTGAAGTGGACGTTGAATGTTTTGCCGCAAGCATCTTATGTTTTTCGCGCTACCCCATTAGTTACTGGGCTCTAATTTAAATCGTGCTTAGACAAAGGTTGTGTCTGTCCTCCTTTAGCAGACTCTTTAATTAAAAATTGTTTCCGGCATTGGTGCACAGTAAAGGACAAAGTATTGTAAACAGGTGATACGCCAGTATAACCACCTTCGTTTTTGTCTACTGGTAAAATTCAGTAACTGTAAAAAAGATCAATGACATTTTTGGAACCGATCCAAGGAACACTTAATACAGCGAATTACGTAAAATATAAACCGTTACGATGAAGCAGTCGTGACTTGATTCAGCTTAAGTGCCATTTTAGAACTGAGCACAAAAGAAAACCTGGTGTTGCTCCGTTTTGTCTCGCTGACATTTAAATTTATTTAACGTCTCAGGAAAGTGTCTGAAAATGCATTGCATTTATGTATGCACTTAACTTTGTTGTGTGCTTTTACTGATAATCAGTTCGTGACTGCAGTTCAAACTATTTGCTCAGTTGACAGTAGGAACCTGTCTCATCTTATTCTAATTTACAAAAGAAACAGAATTAAGACTCCAGTTTGCAGGTGATGCTTCTTTAACAAGAAGGCATTTGCACTCGCAGGTCGATTGAATTTTACTCCTGCCCGAGATGGAAAGAACCAAACCAGGCAGCGATGTACCAATCCTCAGATGTGTCAGGCAAACTTTATTAAACTGGACTTATTTTTCAGACTCAGTGACTGCGCGACATCTGTTTCGGACAAAGAGAGAGAATTTAAAACTTCCCAAAATAAATATTTTGTCTAATAGTGACTTATAATGAATTTTGATGAACCTCGAAGGGTTTTAAGTAAACGGCTTCTCAATTTTATTGTTCAGTTTAAAGTGCGTCAGATAATCCGTGAACTCACAGAGATTATGTAATAGAAGAAGAGCACTGTAGGCATTGAGGATATAAAAAATTATGAAAAATCCAGTTTGTGAGGAATTGGCGATATTCCAATCTAAGGATAGCGAGCATGAAAACTTACGTTTATGGTACATTGTTAATAGTGTCTTGAACGCTTTTCTCGCTATTAGCGCCATAACCTTGAACGGTGTCACGGTCCAGGCGCTAAGAAAAACTTCATCGTTACCAAAGCCTCTGAAAGCATTGCTTCTGAATCTTGCTATCTCTGACCTTGCTATTGGCTTACTTGTCGAACCTTTCTACTTTGGCCTCCTCGTCAACTGGTTACAGGGAGGGAGCTCAACTGCTGCTACATGCACCACGTTTCTCTCCACATTATATTTACTTTCTGCAGCTTCCTGTTTGGGAGTCATGGCTTTAAGCGTGGACAGATTCTTGGCTGTGCACCTCCATCTCAGATACGAGGAACTTGTGACTCACAAACGAGTTTTTGCTGTTATGATCTCAATATGGATGTTCAGTACATTTCTTTCGTTATTTTACTTATGGTTCTCCAAGAATACCTTTTACCTGCTGATTTCCGTTATTGGAGTAGTTTACCTCGTTTTGTCACCGATGCTTTATTTCAAGATTTATTTTGCCGTGCGGCGCCACAAAAATCAAATTCGAGCCCTTCAGATACAAGTAGCACAGGTTGGCCAAAGAGCAAATGCCGCTAGGTTGAGAAAATCTGCAGTCGGTGTATTTTACGTCTATTTAGCGTTTTTGCTTTGTTACCTTCCGAAGTTAAGTAGTTTTGCTGTTGTCGTAATCTCTGGCTTTAGTTTCGTTGTAAAAGTTTTCTTCAGTTTTTCAACAACCTTGTTATTTTTCAATTCCTCGTTACACCCTGTTATTTACTGCTGGAAGATGAGACACATTCGACGCGCTGTGTTAGACATGGTGCGAAATATATTTCACAGTCACAACTAAAGAAAGCTCTAGTGAATAGCGGTACAGAAGCTAGGAGTAGTCTTTTAATTCTTGGCACTTTTTGAAAGGCCTGAGAGCCACTTTTGTAATAAGACCACTTCGCGATCAAGCGCATCATGGCTTTGCTTACAAAACAGAGCTAAACGGCTCAGTCCTTTAACATTTATAAGATCAGATTAGCTTCGCATGTAAACCTTTTAAATTCATCTTTTTAAGTGTTCATATCTTACTGCAAAATATATCTCTAAATTATATGTGGATAAGGAGAGTGAATGCATTAGACCAGGGTCCTTTTGTTCAAAGTGTGGATAACGCTATCGGATGCCGTGGTAAAGTTGTTGCCAAAACAATCTACGCTGCCTTCCCTTTGAACAACTAGGGCCAGATAAATAACTTACGCGTTTTGTTTGATTCGATAACTTTTTAACAGTTCCTTGACTGCATTTGTTCAATTGTTACTGTCACTTATCATATTTCTCTTATTTTAACGCCTGGTAAACGAAACACTGCCATATAATAGTCAGTCTCCGCAATCTTAGGGAGGATTCTGAAGAGGAAGTTGAAAATTTAACTGTAAAGCAAATTGTTGCAAACTAGAAGACCAGCTGTACTGACTATGGTGGTTTTCACGTCACGCAAGTAAGCTTAATTATCACGCAAGTGAAAAATAAAATCGCTTGCCATTCAATAAATTGAGTCAAGAAATATCGAAATATCGTAGAAGAGTAATAAATAAACAACGTGCCAAAGTTTCGGGGATGTGTGATGTTCTGAACTCGAGTTATTGGGCAAAGGGTATCACTGAAAATTATAGTGTTTAGTATGGAGACGCCATGTTGGAGCCCGTCTGAGGGACTCCAACATGGCGGCCGGAAATCAGTGGAAACATCTGGAGTTTACTTTGGCTTTCTAAAAACATTTCTTCTCTCTGTTAAACTTGAAAACTTCGCATAGGCACTTCTCTCAACATATTAGTTACTCAGAACTCGAAAACTTAAGGTGAATCGATATTTTCGTGCGTGTAACATGTTACCCAGATGTCACGGATTGTGAAAAAAACCGGAAAATGGCGGCTGCCGATGCCTAATTTTAGGCTTCTAAAATAACAGGAACTTGTAAGTCACAAGCGGTCCGTTGCTTTAGTGATCTCAATATGGGTGTTCAGTGCAGTTTTTTTCACTGTTTTTGTCTACGCGAATATTTCTAACGTGCTGATTAGCGTCATTGGGTAAGTTTGGCTCCTAATCACAGCGATGCTTTATTTCAAGATTTATTTTGCCGTACGACATCACAGAAATCAAATTCAAGCCCTACAAGAACAACAAGTAGCACAGAATAGCCATACAGCAAATGCTTCTAGGTTGAGAAAATCAGCAGTCAGTGTATTTTACATCTATCTGGTGTTTTGGCTTTGTTATGTTCCGCAGTTTTGTAGTTTTGCTCTTTTTGCAATCACTGGCACCAGTACCGGCTTAAATGCTTTTCTAATGACTTCAACGACTTTGTTATTTCTTAATTCGTCGTTAAACCCTGTTGTCTACTGCTGGAAGATGAGAAACATTCGACGGGCTGTTGTGGACATACTGCGACATGCCTGTCCAAGTCTAAGGAAAGCTTTAGTAAATAATTCGAGAAATGAAATTCCTGGAACTTTTTTTAATGAAATGTAGCCTCTTTTATTTAACAAATAAAGAAGCCTAAGCCGTGTATTACACTGTAATAAAACACGACAGGCTTTGAGAACAGGAGGGAAACCTAGAAAACACGAGCCGCATCTATATTTCTCGAGTGATATAGATTTTACGCGCGCCAAACAATAAAACACGAATTTCTATGTTTTATACTCTGATAAAACATGGGTTTTGACCAATCACAGCGCGCGTAGGGTCCTATCGATATTATAAAGATAGATATGCACACTACGCGATCAAACGTGTTGTTGCTTGCTTTACAAAACAGAATTAAACTAAAAGTCAGATTCTTGATATTTCGCAAAGGAAAATGTTAACATGGCCGTATACGAATGAACAAAAACTTTGCTCATTTGTTTGGACACATTTCTTAACACTTAGAAGAGTTGAAAACAGAACGCGTTGCGGAGTATATTGTTGACCAACGCTGAAGTGCTTAGAAATCTGGTCAAACACTGGGTTTCGTGTTTGACATATCAATTGAAGCTAAAACTAACGACAAATGGGAGAGTTAAAATCGTAAAAAACTATGCTAATAAATATCAGATATTCAAACACGGTCACGTTCATAATTTTCTTTGTTTAAACTTGATGAATTTTAAAAAGGTGCTGTGAAGGGTCTGCCATTCCTGTTCCTGGACTCCGTGGTGCTGTCTTCTGGCGCCTACTTCGGTTGCCTCTCTGTCCTGTTTTCCAATAATTGAGCAAAAGTCGGGGCTGGTTAGAAATAAATCCATAGTATTGATGCTGACCAAAAGTGATCGAAGTTTCTTGAAAGAATGCCAAGCTGACTAACTATAACTGTCCACGTGTTTGTTCTCTTTAGGACGGCAAGTTTCCTATTTGTTACGCTGCCATGCACGGTCACCTTTCAGTGGTAAGGTATTTACTGCAACAGGAACTCAACACCGAGCTGTTATTAGCTGACCGAAAGGTAATGTTGCATTCTTAAACGTTCTTGTTGTTTAATATAAAAAGTTTCTTATTTTCTCCAGAGCGATCGCCAACGCGCCATCTTGAAAATCTTGACATATTACTATAGTTTTGCGTTCTCCCCAGATGACTCGTAAATTAACCTGACTGGGCAACCCTAACTCATGACCTATAGCTCGCGGACCAGGGACAGTAACTGGGGGTGATACCTTGGTACTCACAGGGCTGTTTGTTACTGTCCTCGGGGACTTTTCGCGTCATTCTGTCCAGCCCTAGTATCGTTTTGTTATAATTTGACTAGCGCCGTGAGCACGTGACATAAAACGAATCCTGAGCTGTGATTGACAACTTGAGCGAGCAGTATTGCACCATCTTTCCCTATCGGGTAAATCTTATATTAACCAAGTTTGTTTCGTCAAGATGACTGGATACTGGCCTCGTTTTTAGCAAAGTTATGAACGTCAACTTCCTTCCGGTCCATAACCACGCAATAAAAGAATTTGACCAATATTCAGTTATCTTGACCTCATCCTTGGTCAATTATTCATATGCATAGGATTGCGTTGGCGGAGCTAGCAGTAGTATGATAGGCAATGACTTAAGTGCTATTTTCTTTCCTTATAGTTCTTGTTTGATCTGATGGTTTGCTCAAACTTGGGTGAAAACGAGTCTGTCATCGACTTTATTCTCCAATGTCCCGCACCAATCTACGCCGCAGCCAAACTCTCGAAACACTACCGGCACGAGTCGACGCGGGAAAAAGAGCGCGGGCGCGACCTGCTGGCGGCGGGACACGTCTGCGAGAACATTGCGTCCGAGCTTCTTTCCCTCGCTTGCGCAGATAGCGCCGAAAAACTGCTGACCGCGGTTGACGACCGGGATGTACCATTTCTGGATTACCTGATCGAGTGCGAGCAGAAAACCTGCGTATCTCACCCTTTGGTTCAGGTTTATCTCGGGGATGTTTGGCGCGGGGATTTCCAATGGGATGACTGGAAGTACTTTCTGTTGTTTACGCTGTGCCTGATATGTCCGCCGCTATGGGCTTTCCTTTGTCTACCGTGGAACGATAGGTATCATAAGATACCGATTATTAAATTCATCTGCCATCTGATCTCTCATTTTTACCTTATCGTATTGTTTAGCTTTACTGTCGTAGTACCGTGGGAGGATTTGACTGGTGCAACGCTGCTTCCCAGATGGTACGAGTGGCTTTTATTAATCTGGTTATCAGGACTATTGTTATCGCAGCTCACGGACCCGCACGACCGCGCGGGACTTGGTTGGATCCCGATCATTGTGTTATTTTTAAGCCTGATCGGCATCTTGCTGCATTTAGCGGCATTTGGTTTCCAAGATCACCAGAGAATCAACATTATATATTCTCGGAACCAATTCTTCGCGACATCCATGATGCTTTGCTTCGCGCAGTTGTTGGATTTTCTCTCTTTTCATCATTTGTTCGGTCCTTGGGGGGTCATCATCCGGGACCTCATGTACGACCTGGTGCGGTTCCTTGTGATTCTGTCAATCTTCATGATTGGCTTCACTGCACACCTGGCAGCCGTCTATCGACCTATGTCGACCTATCAACCTAGTGAAGGCGGGAATGGGCTGCAAAACACGGCTGTGGACTTCTTTCGTTGCTTCGAGCTGTTATTTTTTAGTTTATTCGGACTAACAGAGGTCGACAAGCTAAACGAAGGTGCTAAAGACAACTCCACGTTTGTGCTTGCCAAAGCTACATTCGGAATCTATAATGTGATAACAATCATCGTTCTTATTAATCTCCTCATCGCTATGATGAGCGACACCTACCAGCGAATTCAAATGCAGTCAGACATTGAGTGGAAATTCGGCCGCGCCAAGTTGATCCGAAACATGAAGCGTTCGACCACCACCCCCTCCCCCCTTAATCTTGTCACGAAACTATTCTCTTACTTGCGCTTGCTGTACAAGACGAAACTCAAATGCTGTCGAGCGGACATTATTGATATTCTACGTACAGATGAACAGCTGCCGGAAAGCACCTCGATGAATCCGTTGTATGAAACGTCCAACACATGGCTTCCCAACGGAGGTCTTCGACACCGTAATAGCACTCAGAGAAACGCTCGAATCGAGGAGGTTATTGACTGGAAGACCCTAGTGAAAAAGTTTCTAACTCTTCGAGGTAATAGCAGTGAGGTAGCGGCGCATGGCCAAGCCAATCGCGACAAGCTTCTGTCTCCTCGTGAGTCGCACGTGAACCTCAGAGGAAGAACCGAGTCCGCAATGGGACCTGGCCGACCTGGCACCTCAATGGGTTCCACTATGTCTCTCCATCGTGTGGTCGCGGCGACGGTGAAGAAGATTGACATTGTGTCAAACATTAAGGATATGAATGAAGCGGTTTGATCCAGTTCTACAAAGTGAATTTCTGTTGGAGATACAACGATTTATGTTATCCTGCGTCACTCGGCCGGTAAACTGGTTAATCGGAGATCTTAAACACACTATAACGGTAACTTAAAAGGGAACGTCACCAAACTAAAGTTTTAACAAGCAATGTAGTGATTTTGCAGCGCGTTAAACATTTTCGTAATCTTCTTTGCAGGACGGTTTTTAACCGTCTTCAGCTGACTTAAACCACGATGGTTAAATGGTTATTTCGGAATTGCCTTAATTTATTGCCTCTGTGTCAAAAAAAATTTGTTTCAACTGTGCGTTCATTTTCGTGATAAACAAACTCATATGTACCAGTACACATGAAAAGTTTTGCATGGGAAATGTTTTTAACAGGAACTCGGAATAAGACAACTCGAAAATGGTCTATTAACGCACGAATCAAGTGCTAACCTTTCGGCATATTCAGCATGAGCGCCCAGATGCCAGGAATTTACTGGGCGTGTCGGCTGTCCTCACTTTCTATTCTGATCACTTCATACTGAAAATGAGCAAAGCGGTTCCACGAGAATAGAAACAGCAAATGTTGCGGTACAAATAACATACTAAACTAAGAGATGAGAGGTAATCCCTTTGGTAAACATCTCTCAAGTTATTCCTTCTGGTTTTTGAAATCCCTACAGCTTATAAAAATATCTAATCCTGTGACGAAGGTTTTGATCACGTAGGCGGGTCCGAGCGACTTAACACATATTGCTGTTCTGTACGAAAACATCCAGCGAACACCAAGGTAGTCATTTTCGGTGGAAGAACTTGGTGCAAGTCTAAATATAATAACTCAAGGAATATCTTGGGAATAAGGGATTGACTCTCTCATTCTTCAACCTCTTTTGACTAAACCATTTAGAACTGAAAACGAAAATTTACATAATCTAAGTCACTATCGGTTATGGTCTTGTGTCTGATTGGCCGAAAATACACCACGTGCAATTTGATTGAACATGCAGTAATTGTCTTTGAAATTTGCGGGCTCACGTTCGTCAGCAACAACAATGCACGTTATTACTTGTTTTGAGTTTTTAGCCGGTAAACAGGAAAAGATAAAAAATATTTGGAATAAATTGTAGTTTTTAAGGTTCTTGTTTTTCATAGATTTATTTTGATATTCGTGAAACTACTATTTATTGTTAAAGAGACAAACAGTTCAACAGAAAAACGATAAAAAATTTGCTAACGTACGTTATTTACGACTAAAAATAGAGCTGTAACCAGTATAGGACATATTTAAAAAGTAGTAAGAAACTTTCTCTGGTTAAAAAGACTAAAACATAAGCTTTCGGTTATCAGTCTGTACCTACTGTATAGCCTTTAACGAATGAAAAAGTAGGTTCGCGAACGGAAATATATACGAAAAGTTAAAGGGGTGCGAAAAATTTATTAAAATGTAAATGACGTCCACTTACAACAAAATGGAGTGTTGCCTAGGCAGCAGTTTTGGGTATTGCCCTTGCCGACCTTTCTGGCAGTGTGCCAGGATTCTAGTGTTTTCCAAACACGGTAGAGTCCAGCATCCTGGCACGACACCTTACGTTTTAAAACAGAGAACGTTTTTTGCCACTTTTAAAATACGTTATTTAATTCATTCGTAGAAATTAAGGTTTAGTTGTCCCACGGTGTAGTCTTCCTCTCACGAGCGCAAAGTCAGTACGCGTCACATCCATTAGGCTGTAAGGGAAGACAGCCGGGCACTGGGCAGGTAGAATTCACTAATTATCTCGTGCTCTCATAAAACAGTAATATGGAACCCGTTACTGCACGTTAATGGCGTATGAAGCATTTTTTGAAACGAAAGGTTGACCGAGATAGAGAGGGCATACCGCTATTGGTCATCCTTGCCATTTTGCATGTTGACTTTATAGAGCTCGGTGAGAACCTAGAGCACTTTCCATTCAACCAAATATTCCGAAAATGGCGACAAATGGCACAGACATTTTCTGGGAGAGTTTTCACAGAAACCGGGAATTTGTGAATTCCCGAAAAGCGAACAGTTCCACTGAAAATTCCGGAAATTTCTTGAAGAAAGTCGAATAGAACGGGAAATTCCCGATAAAAAAATTTATACTCGAACATTTTTGTATATGTTGCAGTTAATTTTTGGTCTGAACTAATTTTACTAGTTAGTTTTTTTCTAACTAGGTTATTTTTTCACTTTTTTTTGGGCGGGGGGCGGGGGGGTGTTTCTCAAAGAGAGTAACATTTCCTAACCCTATTGACCCCCCCCAACCTTATTGACCCCCTAACCCTATCCCTAGACCTAGCTCCCCCCAAATTTTTTTTATTATTCTGCACTCACCTGGATTTGAACTCTAAACCTCTGAATTTGAGGTCCATCTCCATCTCCACTATGCCACACAAGCAATCGCTGCAAATTTGCTCATAGTTGTTGGTCTGATAAGTTATTGGTCCCAGACTCACCCTTCCCCTTTGACACAAATTAACCTGGTTTGAAAATTTCAACCCGGTTTGAAAAATATGAACCAGTTCAAAATAAAATCACCTACTTAGAAAAATAAAATCACTTGGTTAGAAGAAAACTAACTAGTTAAAAATAAAATCACCTAGTTAGAAAAAACTAACTGGTTAAATTATAAAATTAAATGAAACCAAAAATTAACTGCAACATATACCTCGCAAAGTTGTTCTCTTTTCATTTAAATTCCAGATAATTCTGTTCCATTCGCCTCTGGAAATTTCTAGAAATTCAAACTGCGATTTTTCATCGAATGGAAAGCACCCGAAGTGTCGTAGAAAAAGTCACGATTCATTTTGCGGTTCTCGGTTTGCATGTCTTAGTTCAGATCTATGTAGTTAATACTACTGTTTACACGGGACTGGTTCTCGGTGCGTCCAAACCGGAAAGAACCAGAACGTTTGCTTAAACGGTCCGATGCCGATCCAGTTGTGAATGACTGCGAGCAAATCGCTGTTAATCATACGATGAAGATGCTGCAACGGATGCATTTGGGACCGTACCGTTTGAAAACAACCATCATTTCGCAACCGGTTTTAAAAGGGGTCGGCCGGTCATGTCACACAGGACCTAACCAGCTGGAGACTGGGAAGGTTTTAAAACTGACCCGGCTCAAGTGTTACAGGTCCAGAAAACGGACTGGATAGGAAATGCAAGTCTGAGCAGGTCCGTTGTGCTCGAAAAAAGAATGTGAGGTAAAATACTGAACGGATTCTCTGTAAAATATGACTGACAAGTCGGCGTTATGATATCGCTAAATTTTTAATAAAGGTTGACATTAAAAGTGTTCATTGTAAATAAAACAGATTAAACATATCCATATCAAATGTTCTTTTTTGTATATTTTAATTATTTTTTTCTTTATTTGTTTGCGTCAGGCAAGAGCGGATGAAGAGAAAAAGAATTAACCCACATACTCAACTTATTTTTAGACTGTGTACCCGCGTGGATGTTTTCGTGGAGGATAAAAACGCGTGTAAAGCCACTTGGGCTGTCCACGCAAGTAAAATTCGTGTCACCTTCTTGGATGTTCGAGACCGAGGAAGAACTAAAAATAACCTGAGAGGGGGTGCAGTGGGAATAAATCTTATGAGGACGATTACCTCTCTCGCTTCATCTTGTTTAACACGTAGGGCGCCACAGAAATCAATTTTATGCCTTGCGACCATATGGCGAAATAGCGGCAAACGCTGCCAGGTTACGAAAATCTGCAATGTTGACAGAGAGAATGTGACACACAAGTGACTTAATAACAAAAACAATTAACGAAAGCAAAGCACACGCCGACTAGTGAGCATCAAGTACTACAAAGATCGGAGAGTACAAAACATCGAATTAACAAGGTAAGCCGAAAGAAATCCATTTCCTTAAAATTTGTATTTTGATACTTTAAATATCAGCTATTACAAAAGATCGGAAGATCGATAAGTCAAGAGTTCCAAAATTTTACGCCATGACGACAAATCTTCGACTTGATTGAAAACCCGACTTTTCGCGCCTACATATTCGAAAGACTGCTATCGTACGTTTTTAAGGTATCAGTGTACCCCAAATGACCATCATTCTTTGGCACCGCTTTACGGTCGGACGGTTGACGCAAACCCCACGAAAGTATATATTTTCTGAAAGCTTAATAATTGTAGATTACGACGGTTTATTCGCTAAAGTAAAAAAAAAAATTAAGGTTTCCCGAATAGCAATAAAGATCAAAGATAACTGATCCCTAAGTAATAGTCAACTTAAGTAGTTTTCAGATACTGGGTAAATCTTAAAACAGTGAATATTCTTATGTTAAGTATTCAGTCCTGGGTCAATGGACTTATGGACTTGGACATTTATCAGCAAAATTATTATTTGATGCCCTATTCTCTCCAAGGACAGACCAGGATTTTGATTTAAAATAGAAGTGACCATTTCAGAACTTTGGTGTGGTATTGCTGCATGCCTAATCTCAATATATTTGTAATCAGTGCACTGATAATTGAGTGCATGAAGTGATACACTAATAACCAACCATTCCTTGTGACAAAATTTTAATACCCTCATCATTTAGGAAAATGTCTTCTAGTTCTGCTCATAAATATAAAGGATTACACTTTTGGGACACATGGATGCCCTAGCTAGAGTGTTTTCAAAGTTTGGACCTCACTTGAAACTGGACTTTCTCTTTCTCACATTAATGTCAACTAAATAGGCTCTATGTAATTGGAAATTTTGTGTACATATGCAAAAACTATTCATTGTCACAGAAATTGAAACAATTCATAACAGTTAATAGATGTAAGGCCTGGGTTTCAAATTAATTAATGGCATGTTTTAATTCTGATGACCTGGGCTACTGGTATTTTTTGCTGAGCATTCCAAATTAAACGAGAGATTCACCTACTAACCAGTACGAATGTAAGAGTGCACAAACCATTTTGCGGTAGTACAGGAAGGTACTGCACTATAATGCCAGGCTATGATACATACATATATGAGTTGACATAAGTTGACATAAGTTGACACAGTACACAAAAAGCCCGACAAGTTCCGATGTAAATAAAAATCTCTTCAGTTCACAGTAAAAGAAAAGAGTACAATTTTTTAACCATAAACAAAAATGTAAACAATAACACAGAAGTAATCTCATCCAAGCTTTGGTTTGCTGAATATATTATGCGCTAAGAATCGTAAAGCTGCATTACTTGGGAAGCACAATCATTCGCGTTTCGATAAACGTTTAAAAGTGGCAGGATATATAGAGGAAATAGCTGCATATATCCATCTGCGTCTGTAGGACTCTAGTGATCGATCACGCGTGGACTCGTCTTCACTCTGCTTCTCGATCGCAAAAATACTCGTGTTTCATCGTCTTCATCGATCATCATGTGTTGGTAAGGTAATCCGAAGAATTGAGGAGCAAAATAACATTCAACGTTCAGCATTTACATCGAAACGAAGAAAGAAATTCCAATTTTAACGGATCTTCGATCGCCTCTCCAGAGGTCCGAACAGCATGAGAGATCGTGTAAACTGAAGCATTTTGAAATATTGACCCATGATGCAGTTCGGCGCGTGTCCAACCTCCTCTGCTTTAGGGCGTTCTTCCGGTGTAATGAGATAATTACATAACATGTCAGAAAATTAATGACCTGTTGATGGATCAAGTGAAGGATTATTTTACTTTACAATAGAGCTCATATCAATTACCAGGCGGGAAATATATCCTTTGCAAGATCTGATTTCCGTCGCTCGCGCAACAAGGTTTGTAAGGACTAAATAATTTTCGTTCAAATTTTCGTTTTCTTTCACATTCCTTCTAACGAAACAGCTTGAGAGATGCCGAAGACAGGGAAAAAGCGTTTGCGTAAACAAGGGAAATGAAACCTTCGGTGACGTACGCGTGCAGATATCGATCAAGAAGTTACAACTTCGAACGGCAAAAGCGCTTAGGAACTTATGATCAGAGAAATGCACATTCCTCGACAGGCAATCCTCGTTTTGGCAGGACACGATCCAATATGAACCAAGCCCGGATCTTGCAAAAACAGTCTCCAACAAAGTCACATCTGCGTGACAAAACCGACAAGAAACTGATTTCAAGAGATTTTCTTGCAGGCGATCGTCGGCAACCGTTGTTCGAGCAACCAACTTTTGCCATGACTCTTGTGAGTTCGTCTTTGCCTTTGCCTTCAGTTTTCGCCCGGCTAGCACTAACGGTATCGTTCTCCTATCGATTTTGTTCTTGATCATCAGCTCGATCCTTAACGAATGAAATTGAACCCTTTTTCCTCTTTGAAGGTTTCTCGAGAACTTCGCACTAGCAAAAGGACAAGAACTTTTTTTTATCTTCGAAGACATGGGATAGATTAGGCTATTAAATTTACAGTCTACAAATTAGAAAACAATCGAAGTAGCACATCGACGACCCAATATCTTAAACACAAACGTGTGAAAATCGAACAACATCGTGTCTGTCACGCGAGCTTTTAATGCAAATTTACTCTCGTGACAAAGTGTCGACAGGGTGTTGACAACTATCAGTTAGAGATAATTAATGGAAAGAAACGTTTTTCGTTAATAACTTTGCTTAGAATTAATCTTTTTTCATAGAATTTTTTTTTAAATGAAATATTGCAATAACATCTATCTGAAAAAGCGAAAAACAATTTTTTGAAAAATGATCAAATCTGGGGTGCACTGGTACCTTATCAAATAAACACTTTCATCACAGTTTTGATCGAAACCATTGAAACAAACTCCGAGACTCCGAGACCTCGAGGCCAAAATTCGAAAATCCGAGACGCAAAGAAACACAAGAAAACGAGATTTCGAGATTTCGAGATCGGAACACAAATTTTCGAGACCCTGAATTTTCCGTGCGCCATTCGCCACCCCTCAAATTTTATGCCTTGCCACAATATTGCGAAATAGGAAACGCTGCCAGGTTACGAAATTCTGCACATGGAATGTTTTGGATATACTTAGTGTTTTTAAAATGATATTTGCCGAACTCTGGCAATCTCTGAATTTAGTCCTGGTGTTCACGTTTTTGTCATTTCGTCAAAACTCTGATGTTACTAAAATCATCTTTGAATTCCTGTTGTCTACTGTTAGAAGCGCCGCACCTGCCTGCATGCGTTAGTCATTGTTGTTGTTATTATTTTTAGATTCGTTTCATTGTTATTATTTTTGTTATTGTTGTTCTCAATGTCTACATTCATTCAACCCCTCTCTCCTATACCGGTTAATAATATCGTGAATTAATACTCAGCGGCACAAAATTATAAATTTTAACTTATTTTGCAGTGGTAATTATAAAATATTGTTCTTAACACGAAAAAATAAGATTGCTTTCTTTAATTCACCGTGTAAACATCGGGCCGGCTTTAGAAGACCTTAGAAGAACAAATAATGGTCTTGGTAGTCACTGGAGTTTTTAGCACTGCTTGTCGGTGCAGAGGAAATCTACAAATTTGTATTTTTACACAAGAAATACTGGCAAGGAAACACTAGATTTTCCATTCATACCACCATTTTATAGGCCATTGCGAAGTTGAGAGATTGGGTACTGAGACGAGTTTCAAATTTTAACTAATTTATAAACTATCAGCACCACATGAAAGATTAGTCATTCGACCAAGTTTGATGCTTTCAGGATGAACAGATACCAAGTTAGAGACCTTGAAACATGGTTCATTTTCCATACAAACGTCTCTATGACAGCGTCCCCCAAACCAGTTTTGTGACAACTGTCAAGTACCGTCATTCACCTACCACTTGAAAGAAGCTGAGGTGACAGTCACGTATGTTTTGCCTGTTTTTATGAGTATTACAGAAATCATAAAGAAAAAATTATTAGTTCATATGGTTTGGGGGACGCTGTCTCAACATTAAAGACGTTTGTATGGATTCTGAACCATGTTTAAAGATCCATAAAAGCATCACACTTGGTCAAATCACTAGTGGTATCACTTTATCGTTTGGCTAAAAACTGGCCCAGTTCCCTACGCACTTTCAAATGGCTCGTTAGTTTTTCTTTAACTTGTATAAGATTTTTGGTTGAAAATTCTTCTAAAATTTAGTGTGGCGAATAAAACCTGTTTTTCCTGACAAGTCTCAAGGAAATAAGACTGATTCCAAATGAATTTGCATTGTTGTTATTTGACAATTGGACTACGATGAAACTACGAGTTTTCCATGAGCCAATAGTCAACAAGGCATAGGCAACGAGGGGATTTTGTGTATTTTGAAGCCTAAATTAAAATAAATTAAGAATAATACTCACTTTAAAGAGCGGCGCGCGGGTAAAAACCCTGGGATCGAGATTGGCTTGCTTTGATCTGTTTGTCTTGCGTTGGGCTTTTGCGTTGTTTTGCAATCGTTCGTTCTATGCGTTGGAGGAAAAACGTGGTAAGTGGTAAATTTTGTCCTTTGTTTCTTCGATTTGAAGATCATGCGGTTAAAAACCCATTGCTGTTGACATTTATCCATGCCTTAGGGAAGTATGTATGACTGCAAGTGCGAACACAAAGCTGATAGTTGACGGTGTGATTTCAATCCGTTCGTGTTCGGCAACAAACGACCTCGTGGTCCTAAATGAATTTGAACACCGTCTGTGAGATTGTTTAGCTCGGTGTCGGCAAACGGCCATGGTTTGTGGTCAGAAAATTAACTCACCGAGTTGTATAGCTCGTAAAGCGGCCATAATTTGTGGTCAGAAAATTAACTCGCCATTCTATTGCCGTTCTATAAAGAAAACTGTGTTATAAATCATTTGAACAGACTAATGTTATCTTGCAATAAATCTCCCATTTCCCGTTATTGAAAAATAATGTTACATTGCCATTCATATGTAACTGCCTTCGATATAGAAACAGGCCACCACAAATAAACAAATTGAATCCAGATTCTAGGACACAATGTTAATTGAATGAATGCATGTTGAATGAACACACCACTAGCACCCCCACACATTTTTGCGTGAACATAATTCCTGACCAACTTGGCGATTCAGTGTTCTTTTTTATAAATTTATAGCGCGTGCTTACTGACCTCCTCTTACAAACACCTGTGGAACTCTAGAATTTGTTTGTCAAACCCATTTGGACTCAGTTGACATTGGAACCTAACTCCAGTCGTCGTATTTTCATTTGCTCTGAAAAGAATAAGATAAAGGGTCCGTTAACGTCTATGCCAAAAGTTTGCAGGTGATCACTCATTAGCAAACATCAGTGCATTTGCACACACTTGCCTGAGTTGTAAAGAGCAAAGCCAAGCAACGATCAACTATCAACGATCTACTAATCGTTAGCTTTGTCAGGAAACATTTATTAAATCAAGTTCTAATTTACAGGTTAGATTCAGGACAATAACACCGTAAGGATTGAAAACGTTCGAGTTCATGGAAAAAGCTCATGGCTTTCACGAGGTGCTGCTTTACCAGCCCAGCAGTACGGAATATGAAAAACTAAGGTCATGGTACATAGCTACTTGTGTATTCAACGCTTTACTGACCATTACCACCATTGTCTCTAACGGCATCACAATCCAAGCTCTTCGAAAAACTTCGTCAGTGCCACAACAACTTAGAACATTGCTTCTGAGTCTTGCTGTCTCTGATTTCGGTGTTGGTTTACTTGGCGAGCCTTTCTACCTTGGGATACTCGTCAAGTGGTTACAGCAAGACATCACGACTCATGCTTCTTTCATCGCGTTCCGCTTTATCTTGTATCTATTTGCTACAGCTTCATTATTGGGAGTAATGGCTCTAGGCGGGGACAGATTCCTCGCTGTGTACCTCCATCTGAGATACCAGGAACTTGTGACTCACAAGCGAGTTGTTGCTGTGGTAATCTCAATATGGGTGCTCAGTGTATTTTATTCGTTACTTAACCTATGGGTCCCCAAGAATATTTTTTACATAATGTGTGCCATTACTGGAACAGTTTGGCTCATAGTCTCAGCAATGCTTTATTTAAAGATCTATTTTGCCGTACGGCGCCATAGAGATCAAATTCAAGCCCTGCAAGTGCATCAAATAGCACAGAATGACCAAATAGCAAATGCTGATAGACTGACAAAATCTGCAGTCGGTGTATTTTACGTACATCTTGTGTTTCTGCTTTGTTATCTTCCGCAGTTCTGCAGTTTTGCTGTCGTTGCAATCTTCAACTTAAGTGCCGGTATAAAGGTCTTTTCCATATCTTCAATCACCTTGTTATTTCTCAATTCATCTTTAAATCCTGTCATTTACTGTTGGAAGATGAGACACATTCGACACGCTGTCATGGACATACTGCGAAATGTCCTTCCAAGTCACAGCTGAGAAAGATAAGATAAGATAAGATAAGATAAGATAAGATAAGATAAGATAAGATAAGATAAGATAAGATAAGATAAGATAAGATAAGATAAGATAGATAGAGATAAGATAAGATAAGATAAGATAAGAAACTTTATTTACGTGTCGAAATCTCTAGCGTACAACGTAGCTAATTGGGGACACCTAAATTACCCATAGCTAAAATTACTTTAAAAACTACAAGATATGAAATTTTATATGTATGTATGTATGTGTATGTATGTATGTATGTATGTATGTATGTGTGTGTGTATGTATGTAGGTAGGTAGGTAGGTAGGTAGGTAGGTAGGTAGGTAGGTAGGTAGGTAGTAGGTAGGTAGGTAGGTAGGTATGTATGTAATGTGACTAAAGACGTCATATTCGAATTCTCGACTGCTGCCCGTTTTGGCTGGGGAAAGTATTCTTCATTTTTTGAAAAAACATGATCCAGTTAACACAGATGTTGTTCAACTTTGCATTCATGTTTCCAAGAGATTGATGAGGGTCCCCAATAGGTTTGGCGGGAAGCGGGATTTGGCTTTTTTCCGCAGTGATATTCGGGATATGAGCTGAAAAAAAGGGGTGGGAAGCGGGAATTTCAGTTGCTAGTGGGAATTGGATTCTGTATTTTCATAGGGTTGGGATGCGAGATTGGCAAGGGAAACAGAGCGAGATACGGGATTTTAATTACACCGTGACTTCATCTTAAGTTGATTAACGCAAACCGGAAGCTAGCGAAAATGAACCCTTTGTGCGTGTAGCTGTGTCTAATTTCATATTCATGGTCATGAATAGCAGGACCTAGAAACGGCCCTGTCCTCTGTCAGGTCATGTCAACTGTATCCATTATCGCTTACCCTTAGTTAGTATCAGACCGTATGAGGTCTTTGAGTAGTAATCTTTTGAGTTGGCGTATTACATATACGACATTTGCCCATTTCCGACATTTATTTTGCATCTGTAGTGTCTCAGTACTTTTGACCTCAGTGTCATCAGTGTCTCTTCAGTTCCGATCTGTTCTAGTTTTTTTCTAATCTTTCAACCTTTTTACGAGCACTGAGTGGTTTGTTGTGGTCAGTATGGCCTCGCCGGATAGCGGTGACAGTAATTTACCACATGAATCAGGAAACGAAGTATGCGACATTATAAATTGGGTCGCCATTTATTATGAAAAGAGAACCAGCCGGAATGCCTTTCTTCAGAAAGAAAAGTTCTGAGCACACGTTTTAAGGAACCTTAACGAACGCTTAACGAAAGCTTTGAAAGAAACTGTCGGGTATGTTAACTTTTTAAACCGTATTTGTAGTTGACTTTTTAGACCTTGTAAGTCTTTTTATTGTGATTTGCATGTATTCATGGTTTGTATCTGGTGAATCTGGTCTGATCTGGTGTGACCTTCATGCCCTCTGCTTTATGCTGTGACTGTTTATGATCGACCTGAAGTGTTCTCGCTAACAGAATGCCTTTCGTTAGGTGACCTACGCCTTTGGGCTTTTCGATTTTTGAATTTTTTTCCCCGTTCCTTTTTCTCCTTTTCTTTTCTTCTTGTTGCAGTGATTGACCTTCTAGTGGGTTTGCTTGTGGTTAAAAAAAAACTTCTAAGGATGCATCATCGAGGCGGGCAATTTTTACCATGGAACAGCCAGGTCTAGTGGCAGGAATTTTTCCCTGAGTTTTTTACTCAACCTTTTTAGCATTTTTGTGCATATCTCAGGCTTCATCAGGCCAATCACTCTGATCTGGGCATCATTGGAAAGATCTTTTCCTCCTGCAGAAGTTGAGCATAGATGATGCCAATTTTGGTCAAAAGTGATGACGTCAGAAGTGAAAGAAAGGTCAAGGCTCGTCACGGGCGGTTACGGCCGGCACGGGTGTCAATTGGTTAAGAAAAAAACACGATACAGCAGAACAGGATTAGGGATCGAGCTAGCACCCGATTGAATGTCAGACGCACAAACTAACACACATCTTTAAATACTCACCTAATTTTCTTCCAAAACACCAGGGCTAGGAATATGGTAGTGAACAATCTCTTTCTTTTACTGATACATTAAAAAAAATAACAAAATAGCGAAGCGTTTAAAGAACGAAGCGCAACAATTTCTTGTTACTTATCTGCGACCCATTGAATACAGGTAGCCCTTTCATGATCTTTTCTGTGATGTTTACTTTTGTTAAGTTTCTGCGTTAATTATTATTTAACAAATTAATAATTAACGCAATAACGCCTTTGCAAAGTGGGTGGGATCGGGATTCCTAAGTGAAAAAGGGCGGGATGGCGGGATTAATGGGAAAAATGGGTGGGAAAGCGGGATTTGAGAAGCCTATTGTGGACCCTCATTGATGTTGGCGAATGTATTCTTAACCCCAAATCTAACAATAGTCATTTGCTCATACAAGCTAACTGGGGAATAAGATTAGCCTGCGTAACTGGTGGGATCCGCAAGCGAGTGATTTTTTGGCGGTGGGCCACTATTTTAATTTTTCGTAGGCGATTCCCGCGAGGAATTTTGCATTTCGCGGCTTCCGCCTCGCCAAAACGGAGGCAGTCGCACGCGAAATTCCGCCATCTACGTAGGCTAGAATAACATTTGATCTTATATGTAGATGTGTTGATACATTATTCGTGGCTAGTTTTAGGCAGCGCTTTCGTTTGGTCCCGGCCAAGGGAATCTTAAGGGACCTTTAATTTTTCCGCTTGGCACACTCGTTGGGCATCGCGCCCAAAGTCCCGTTCGCTAACAACATGACGACAGCAACGTCGCCTTACACCGGATAAGGATATTCTCGACCGCACAGATTCACAAGTGAAACTGGATTGGCAATAAACCTGAATAAAGTTGACAATTACTTGTGATAAAACATTGTTCTAGTCTAGTTCTATGCAGCTTGCAGCTTTTCTTTCGTCCGGCCGGGCCAAGGGAATCATCAGAGACCTTTCTGCTTGGCAATCTCGTTGAGCATGGCGCCCAAAGGTCTCTAAAGAGTTCCTTGGCCGGGACGAGACGAAAAAGCTGTGAGACCAGCTGCGAGCAATGTATTAACACAAGTAACTGTCAAGTTTATTGTCAAATGTTGATGTATCATGAATTAGCTCGACAGTTATGTTCTACTGAAGAGAACATTACTAGCATGTTCTAGAGCCACATGATAAACATTGCATTGGACATGTAAAAAGTTGTATGGCTGAGATAGAAGTATACTAGTTTTGCTGTCTTAGAAATTTATAGCGCTTGAGAATTAAACTGAGCCCAGATCGCCTTAAGCAAACTTCTGTGAACTCAAGGATTTGACTGAATAAGAAATAGCAATTTCCAACTCGTCGTATTTTAGTTTAGAATAGAAGAATGATGAAAGTCCTTCAATATTCTCTCCAAAGGGTATCAGGATCTGACTCTTCTGCAATACATTACTCAAAGCAGGTGATGTGAATGACAGCAGATGAAAAATTCACTCGATTACGTGGTTTTTCTTCGTCTCCTGTTAACTTGCCATTATCGATTAACAGTCGACTTTGGTACCGTGCTGACCTGGACACTAGTTTTCTCACTTCGAAAAAAGTTCACCTCAACCTCAAATCCAAATACATCTAGAAATCCACTTCAATCTTCCTAGTGTTTTGCTTGATTCTCGATCGTTTATTTGATGAAAAACGTGTTTTTGAGTGTGCTTTGTGACATTGTTTCTCATATTTGGTTAAAAACAGTATGGATCGCGTCTCTGTGATATTCAAATTAGCTTGGCTATGGTATCTAATGTGCATGTGAAACAGCTAACTATGTGCCACAATTTTAAAGTCTCTTGCTCAGGCAAATACCCCTAAAAAGTAAATGCCCATGTTAGGGAGGTCTTGCTAGTATGTCACACTGGGTCTAACCAGTTTGAGACTGGGAAGATTCCAAAACTGAACCTGAAGGTTTACAGGCCGGTCCAGAAAACGGACTAGATAGGAAATACAAGTAGCGGGTCACTTGTGCTCGAAAAGAATGTGAGGTAAAATACTCAACGGGTTCTCTGTAAAATATGACTGATATGCGATATCGCTAAATTTGACAATAAAGGTTGACATTAAAAGTGTTCATTGTAAATAAAACAGATTAAACATGACCATATCAAATGCCGTCTATTTTTGTATACTTTATTATTTTTTTCTTTATTTCTTTGCGTCAGGCGGGAGCAGATGAAGAGAAAAGGAGTAAACTCTCTCGCTTCATCTTATTTAACTGTGGGGCGCTACAGAAAGCAACTTCCTGGAAGCATTTGCTATTTCGGCATTTGGTCGCAAGGCAGGAAGTTGATAACCAAAAGGATTCAAAGATAAATTAAGTAATATCAGAGTTATTGACGAAATGAGAAAAACATGAACACCAGGACTAAATTCAGAGATTACCACAGTTATGCAAATATCATTTTAAAAACACTAAGTATATATAAAACATTCCGACTGCAGATTTTCGTAACCTGGCAGCATTTGCTATTTCGCCATTCGGTTGCAAGGCAGGAAGTTGATTTCTGTAGCGCCCTACGGTTAAATAAGATGAAGCGAGAGAGTTATCTCTTTTTCTCTTCATCTGCTCTTGCCTGACGCATGGGCGAATAGTCAACGAAGCATAAGCAACGAGGGGATTTTGTGTATTTTGAAGCCTAAATTAAAATTAAGAATAATATTCAGCTTAAAGAGCGGCGCGCGGGTAAAGAGCCTGGGATCGAGATTGAACTGGTTTGATCTGTTTGTCTTGCGTTGGGCTTTTGCGTTGTTTTGCGATCGTTCGTTCTATGCGTTAGAGGAAAAACGTGGTAAGTGGTAAATTTTGTCCTTTGTTTCTTCGATTTGAAAATCATGCGGTTTAAAACCCATTACTGTTGACATTTATCGATGCCTTAGGGAAGTATGTATGACTGCAGAGGAGAGCTAGGAACAAAGAAGAGGTTGAAGAATAAGAAGAAGCATTGACACATACGAGTTCATGGAAAATACTCGCGGCTTTAGCGAATTACTGCTCTTCCAACTAAGAGTACGGAATATGAACACGTACACGTAATATCATGGTATATTTAACAATTATTCACCGAAGTTGTGCAAACCCTCGATTACGTCTCGGGTTTGCTTAACTTTCGAGAATTCCCCTAACCCTCCGAGTGTTAAGACGAGGCTCTGTAACCACCGAAAAAGTGCTCTGTTGCTTTTATAAAATGATTCTCAAAAATACGCGCGAAGCTAAAACGTCACAACCGTGTTTACATACTTTCATCTAAACACATCTATCGACCACTGAGAGGCGCGTAGTATCTCAGTTATTTTACAAAAGGGAATAGTACTTTTGGGACGCGCTGATTGGCTAGCTCGGAGGTAATTTGCTAAGTACTATTCACACCCGAGCAGCCGAAGAACATCAAATTGGCTTTTGTCGGTATGTTTTCACAAATAAAGTTACTCTTTGGGCCGCTAGTTATTCTGCATGTGTGGTATATGAAAACAATTATTCACCACAGTGTGGGAAAAAGTGGTGGATATTAAA
Source organism: Platygyra sinensis (assembly GCA_019787425.1). Lineage (NCBI taxonomy): Eukaryota > Metazoa > Cnidaria > Anthozoa > Scleractinia > Merulinidae > Platygyra > Platygyra sinensis. The sequence goes on from JAHPZR010001972.1 coordinate 52,118, forward strand.
CGAGTCCCTGTGGAAAGTTTTTTTATTAGCTTTAAACCAAAGCGTCTTGAAAAGAGCGTGAACATTTAAAGCATCGCAAATTTCATCGAACGAAGAAGACGACGACTGAACGTTACTACGCAATGACGGTGTTTCATGAATTTATCCTCCAGTAATGTTATAAAACAGACGCATGCAATGCAAATTTCATTGAACACTCTTGGATGGATTTCATAAGTGACCTTTTCCTATGAATTTATGAGTCTTGCGCACTGAGCCCACATCGCCACCTAAAATAATTGTGAAACTCTAGAATTTAATTGAATGACTTGATATTGCTTTCTTAATAACTCAGTTGACAGTTGGAAGTTAACCCGTCGTATTCTAATTTACACAGGAAAATAATGAGATTTCTCCGTCAACATTTATGACAAAGTTTGGCAGGTGATTACTCAACTGCAAAAATGCATTTGCGCGCAGAAGTAAATTGAAATTTACCAGTCTTCTGCGCCATGAAAATAGAAAAAAAAAACAGGAAACTTGTCAACGATATCCTTCTCCTTAGATGTGTCAGCCAAATTTTTAGTAAGCTGAGTTGATTTTGAAGCTGGATGAAATATATATGAGACATTGTTTTTTTTACAAAGACAGGGAAGTTGAAGTCTTCCAAAAACCAATATTTTATTTTATAATGACGGTTGAACTTCAATAACTTAGTAGGTAAACAGCTTTTGAGTGCAAAATTGCAACGAAATTTCCGCCGGAATATTTTTCCAGTGGATACTTCAAGAGGGTTATGGTTATGTTATAGACGTGTACGGAAACAATTTATCAAATTTTGTCAGTTTTAAATTGCGTCAGATAATCCAGGAGTCCATATGGATTATTTAACATTAGAGAAACATCATAATGATTGAAAACATACAAGGTTATGAAAAATCCTGTTTGTGAGGAATTGCTGTTATACAAAGCCACAAGAACGGAAGATGAAAACTTAAGATCGTGGTTCATGGTTAACTATGTCTTAAATTCTCTTCTCACTATAACCGCCATCATTTTCAACAGCGTCACAATCCAGGCGCTGAGAAAAACTTCATCGTTGCCAAAGCCTCTGAAAACGTTGCTTCTCAGTCTTGCCGTCTCTGATCTTGGTGTTGGTTTACTTGTGGAGCCCTTCTACATTGGCCTACTCGTGAAGTGGTTACAGCGAGACACTTTAATTGATGCTACATGCACCACGTTTTACTGGATCATGGGCCTATTTTCTGGAGCGTCATTTGTCGGCGTTATGGCTCTAACTGTAGACAGATTCTTGGCGATTCATCTTCATCTCAGATACCAGGAACTTGTGACTCCCAAGCGAGTTAATGTTTTGGTGATCTCAATATGGGTATCCAGTGCGCTTCTTTCCTTAATTAAGTTGTTGATACCGATGACTATTGCTTACCTGGTTTTCGCAATTACCGGGATACTTTGTCTCCTGGTTTCGGGGCTGCTTTTCCTTAAGATTTATTTAACCGTACAGCGCCACAGAAATCAAATTCAGGCCCTGCAGGCATATACCCAAATAGCAAATACTGCTAGGCTACGAAAATCCGCAGTCGAAACATTTTACATATACTTAATTTTTTTAAAATGCTATTTGCCGAACTTTTGTAGTTTTGCCATCATGGCAGTCTCTAAATTTAGTAGTGGCGTTAAAGTTTTTGTCATTTCAGCAATAACTCTGATATTACTGAATTCATCTTTGAATCCTGTTGTTTACTGTTGGAAAATGAGACACATTCGACGCGCTATCGTGGACACATTGCGAAATGTTTTCCAAATCACAGGTGAATAAAGGCTTTATATTCAAATGAAGAAGCAGATCGAGTCTTCAACGACATAAGCCGGTTCACCTGGCTTTAACAGGAACTTGTAGTTTATGAACTGTTCCGAAGTATTCAGTGCCTTGTTGCATACCTTGGTTATTGTTATATTTAAGATTTTTAGTTTCGTTTCATTGGTATTGTTTTTGTTAATATTCTTGTTTCCAACATCCACATTTATTGTATCTCTTTCTTTGTTACTAACTGCGTCTGTAAAATGGAAGCCGGTCACCTGCTGCGGAACGGAAAGTTATTAATTATATTTTCTAGTAGTATAATTTCCTTTTTTATTATGTAGACACGAGTGTTTTACTGGAAACACACCACTCGTAAAGTTCATACGAAACTACATCCGGGACTCGAGTGGCGAATTTTCCATATCCTAACTAGTGAAGATATCGATGATTTCACTGATATCAAGTTTGCCTCTTAAATTGCAGTTAAATTCGTTGGTGTATGATCGAAACGTCTTCGGGTTTTCCTTGAAAGTCTTCGGCAGTCTTCGGAAATTTTCGGAAATTTTCGGGAACGTTCGTCTGGCTTTCGGAACAACTTTAGAAAATCTTCGGAAAGTGGTCGGAAATCATCGGAAAATCGTCAAAAACGCCGCCACCGCAGGGGGGGGGGGGGGCTGGAAGCCCTTCCCATGATACAGCGCATCAAAGTTCGGACGAGTTTTCACAGGTGTAAACAGAAACTTGTCAATTTAAGTGTCATTGTCAGAGAAAACCGGGCAGAACCAAAAGATCGAGGTCGGCCGTTTACCTTCATCTTTTCACCGTATAAAAGCTATCCGAAAAGATTAACAACCATGCTATTTGCCGAGGTAGGCGTTCGTTTTTCTTCGAGATATCACCTCATCATGATTTTGGCCTCTCAAGCGGTCTAAAATGGCCGAAATTTCGGCCAACTTTAGGTGAGCCTAAAAGATACTTCGTACATATTCCAGAAACTCTTATTTTCGTGCGATAATATTTGGCCCCTTATTAGTTGACTGAGATGTATTTGAATTTTTTCACTTTAATTCTACGGTTTTCACGAGGTGCCAAATATCATCGCCGAATCGTTATGGAGCGTGACCTAAATTTTAGCCATTTTCAGCGAGTCGTTTTTCAAAAGTGCGGCAGTTTATTTCCACAAAAAGACGATTTTCTGATAGTCTTTTACACTGATATCAATATCCAGTTTAGTTAAAATTGGTATCTACGAGCAAATCGGAGTAATTGGTCTCGCAAAGTCCAAAAAAAATCATCGGTCAGACATATTTCCCGCCAAATGTTTAGCGAAGAATATCACCTTATTCCGACTTTCTGCGCTTGTTATCCATGATTTGCTGAAAGATCTGCACAAAATAGTTAGCTGGACTGCAAAATAGAATATTTAAGCTGTGACATCGGGAATAACTTATGCAAACTTTTCAAACTCGCCAAATTCTTGCCATTATCAAGACTAAATTTTCCCGCGAAAATTCTATTTTTAACGTCACGCTGCAAAAACAAACTTGATCCTCAGTTCGCTGCCTTTTTGTTTTTTTTTTTTGTAGAACAAACTGCAAGTTAATAGTGAGCGAAGCTTTACCCGAAATTTAATTTTGGGACTACTGCAAACGTCTTGTTTACATTGATTTTTCGTTTTCGGAAGGCGTGACGCGTTACAGATTAAAAGGTCAGACGACTGGGCCACGATTTCGATGTCACTTGAAGGTTTCTCCATGGTTTTGAAAACGTTAACTGTTTTTTCGGATCTGAAAAGTCGTCTAGCAGTGCGGGTGGTGAGTCAGTTTTTCCTCAATTATTAGCATGCAAACGAGATAGTGGAGGACAGACTTCAGATGCATGGTGTAGCTGCATGTAAACAATGAGACAACATAGGTTACGACGAAACTTCCCTGCTATATCCGGCCAACGAACTGATCATAAAGGACAGACCACTTATATAAACATCTCAATACGTGAAATCTTTGCTGGGTCACGATCTTTCTTTCATTCATTGTTGTTGTTTGTATCGTCGCAGGTTTGTACACCGTCTGGTTTTTTGTTTCGTTTCCTTCCTTTATTAGCCCGCGCACGCAATTGACCTGCGACCACTTGCTATGAAGCTTGAGATAGTGTTTTGCTGATTAAAAGGCTTTTAAGGTGTCTCGAGAACTCAGACCCGGAAAACTCTTCTGAATTTAGCAGAATTAATCGAAGCACAGAGGATCCACGGTAAAAAAAAAATATCCGAAACGTCACGCAAGGCACCTCGATCCATTATAACGAAACTTGGCGCAAATGGCTACTAAGCATAAAATAAATTTGATAAATTTGATCTATACTGATAAAGCAACCAAACAATCATTCGAATGCTGGGTAGTATTTCCGTGATCTGAGCAGAAGAATCTATCACCTTTAGCCTACGGAACAGGCGTAATATTTTAGGCGTATTTTCGCCTCTGTTCGCCTAAATACATCCAGAGGGTCTCAATTTTTGCGGGTCTGAGGTCTGGGTAGTTACATGTAATTGTCAAAAATAAAAGCCACCCTATTTAAACCTTAACTCTTTTTTTCTTTTAATTATCGTGCGCCGGCGAATGATGACTTAACATGTGCTTTTTTATTTTAGAACTTTTCAAGGTGATCAAGTATCCTTTATTATTCTGAGGAATTGCTCTTTCAAAATAGGTACAATTTGACTCTGAGATAACATCTAGACTGAGCTTGTTGCTTTTGAGCCAATTTGGCAGTGTTTATCAGTAGGGATGTGCGTTATTTTAAAAGGGTAAGAAAACTACATATTTAAAAGTAACCCGCCCTGGAATCAAATTATCCTATTTAACTGAAATTTTGCCAGACGAGATGTTATAAGTTGAGTTTACTTATCGAAGTCTTAAAAAGCCCCAAGCTTCAATCAACTTTACTGTAGCGCTCCATATATCTACGATTTTCCTTCGTTGAATGCTGTGTTTTGTGTCTTTTTTTTAACAGATATCACGTTACAGGTCCATGGGGGTCATCTGTCAATAAAAACCTTGTCAAGACAGTTTTTTCTTCTTAAAAACCACAAATAATGTTCCGTACTTATTTTTCCTTGTTTTGTTGCAAAGAACACTTCGAAACAGCACCACCAGCAGCAGCAACGGCAGCAAAAAAAGAAATTTTAAAGGTTAATTAATGGTTAGAAAACTAAATGGAATTGAATGTCGTCTAGGATCACACATTTTTCGTCCACCCCATTGCAAAAAGAGTGTGGGCGGTGGTGAGATGGGGGAGGGGGTGTGGAGTATGGTAAGGGGTTTTCTTTCTGGCATATCATAGTTTCACCTCTACACCCTCCTTGAATGAGGTAGAAAGGATAACAACACTACCGTCTGAACAAGGATCGTTTATTTTTTAACAATCCATTTCATTGTTTCGTTTTATTGTTGACAATCAGATCAGTTGATCCATCTTGTTTCTGTAGATATCCTTGAGCTGCCATCCCATTTATCTTAAAATGGATTCAACTACAGTTTGGCAGGGTTAATGAAAATTAATTTCCCTCCACGAGAATTTTTTTTTCATGTCGGGTAAGCATCTCACAACCAAGACGGATTTCAGTACGATCCGTGGAAAATGTAATCCAAGTTTACGTTCGAGGATCACAAACATGCAATCTCGTTCTTTATGAGCTTTTAAACAGTTGTCAATAGTAGCAGTAAAATAAACAAGAAATTATCAACACCAATTTGGTGTAATTTCATTGCATTAAAGTGGTTTTGTGGTGAATATTGACAGGAGCAACAAGAAATTACTTTTGGTGAAAGTAAAAGTTTCAGAGCGGAATATAAGACCGTCGGTGTACAAACTCTGCGAAGATCATATAAACGACAAAACTGAACGCAAGCAAGATCTTCGCTTGAAACCCGGGGGGGGGGGGGGGGGGTACTTAACACAGTTTAATCATCATCATCACCATCATCATCATCAATCTTTATTTATACACGAAATCATATCACTTCACATGGGCTTCCTAGGAATCGTGTATAAAACTAGACTAAAATACTCTAAGGAACTACTGACTATAATGTTAAAAATACAAAAACTTACATTATGAATGATAAGAGTTACAATGGGTCAAGGTGTATTAGAAAAAATCTTTCCCATGAAATGAAGTTTTCAAAACATTTAAACTAGACAGTTTTCTAATCTCTGAGGGAATCTTGTTCCACAGAACAGATCCTCTGTAGTGTAGGCTCCCTTTTGCAGACTCAGTTCTGGGTCTGGGGACATAATAATTCATCTCAGAATTTCTGAGATTGTGTGAATGTACATTTGAGGTGTTGGTAAAGATCCCCCTCAGATACGCTGGGGAAAGATTATTATGGATTTTATACATTGTCACAGCCAACTGTTTAAGTCTTACATATTCTAGCCTTTCCCAGCCAAGCTCATCCAACAAAACACTTGAGCGAACATCATAGTTAGAATAGATGAGAATTCTAGCAGCCCTATTCTGCAGCTTTTGAAGTTTGTCTGCTAGTCCCTTTAATACGGGGAGGATCCGCCCCGAGGTCCAACCCCTTACCCTTTTATATACCATTTTGGCAGAAAAGGTACCCCCTTTATATACCTTTTATTGCAAAAAGGTACCCCTTTCACATACCTACTTTAGGAAGTCTTGTTCTCATTTTCACGTAGCGCTTAAAGGAGAACGGAAGGTGAAAAACGAAGTTATCGTTGCATATTTTCAACAGAGCAAATGATTTGTTTTGAGTGAAAATGGCAATATTTGTCCGTATTTGTCCTTTCTTAACGCGTTCTGAGTGGAAAATAGCTCGTGACATTCACTCCATGTAGGTCCGCCATTTTGACCGCCATGTTGAAGGCTGGGCTGCATGGCATGACGTCATTGCGCTCACTTGCGTTCGCGGCAAATTTAATTTTCTTGCTCGGATGGAAAATGGTTCACTGCATTGCCGTAGGCTGTTCCAACAGATCACCTAGAGATTCTAAAAGAGGAATAAGTTTTCATCGCCTTCCGTTGAAAGATAAAGGCCTTTTAAGCAAATGGCTTGCTCAGATAAAGAGAGAAAATTTGCCCCAAATGAAGCACTGCCACGTCTGTTCCGAACACTTTGAGCCCACGTGCTTTGAAAATGAGTACAGACTAAATATTTTGCCAGACAATTTAAGCAGACGTCGCTTAAAAGAGGACGCCGTTCCAACTGTGTTTCAACACACAAAAAAGTTAAGCCAAAGGCCGTCCAGCGAGCGCCGAAGAAATAGGGCTCTACACGAAGAGGTAAGTCATAAGTCATAAGTCATATTCGCCGTATAAAACTGACTCTATGGATATGACCTTTTGGCCGCCGTGTTACTTCTCTGGCAAGCAAGTTTTAAACAAATTATCTTTCGTTAAAAATTTTCTATTCGCTATTTTAGGCCCTCAATGAAATACTGGATGCTTGTGATGGTAATTCGAAAGAGACGGGGCAATCCATAGCGAAAATCGCGCAGCATTTACAAGATGCAAATGTCACTGCTTCTTCGGCGGTTCCTGATTGCAATGTCAGTCAGACTAAAGAAAAACCACAAAGGAAGAGGAGAAAACTACCTATTTCAGAGATACGTTTGGTGGATGCCTCTACTGACACTGAAATAACAATGGTGGACCAAGCTTGTCAAACAGATTTACCTTTCCTTGTGCATTCACCTCATAAATTAAAATCCATTCCCTTAGCAGACGTTCGTCACGCTGTCACGAATGACCACAGCTATGCTGCTCTGTTAACTGATTCCCCTGTTGTGCCTGCTGAGCAAGTCTCTGGGGTTTCTGGCAAAGATTTTCCAAAATCCAAGAAGAAGTTGGATTTCTCCGAAATTGATATATCGGGTTTTCCTCAAATTGACTACCAAGAAGAGGAAATCGAAGATGAGGAGTGGATTCTATCCGATGTGTCAGATCATGAAGAATCCGACATGTCGGACCTGAGTGATTATGAAGGTGACGAATTTAGTACAACTTTCGATTCCGAAGACGACGATTTGGACATAAAATCTGACATTCTTGACGATGACGACGAAAAGGAGTCCACGAGCTGGCTTGATGAAGATTGCGGTGATCTTCATCAAGAGCGAAAGTTCTTGGTATTTGAAAGCAAACTAAAAGAGCTTTTTTCTCGTTACGTACACTGTCCAAACTGTGGACGAAACTTGGAAAAAGCATCATTGAAAACCAAGGGATCTCTTGCGACTATTGAAAGCCTTCAGTGCTGTGATCAACCATTACGATGGCAAACACAACCGTTTGTTACTTCAATGGCCGCTGGAAATCTGCTGTTCAGCGCTGGAATTCTGTTTACCGGCAACGATTACAGCAATATTGCTAATTTTACAAAGGCAACGAACGTCCAGTTTTTTAGCCAGAGAAATTTCAGTTCTACTCAGAAAAAGTACCTCTTCCCTATTGTTAACAAAAATTTTGCCGAGCATCAAGTGGGTATTTTTAACGAAGTGAGAAACACCGCGGTGGTAGCAGGAGGAGATGGTCGCTGTGACAGCCCAGGCCACTCGGCTAAATACGGCACTTACAGCATTGTGGACACAGCGTCATCTAAAGTTCTTGACTTCTCTCTGGTCCAGGTAACAGAGGTCAAAAATTCAAATGCAATGGAGCTGGAGGGCCTAAAACGTTGCCTAGATCACCTTCAACAGGAACAAGTGGCTATTGCAAAGCTCGCGACAGATAGGCACGTGCAAGTCAGAGCGCACATGAAAAAAGAGCGGCCGCACATCAAACACAACTTCGATGTTTGGCATTTAGCAAAGTCTGTTCAGAAGAAGCTGTCAAAAAAGGCTCAATCAAAGCCATGTGCGGCATTGAAACCCTGGATACACTCCATCATAACTCACCTCTGGTGGTGTGCAAAAACCTCGCAGGGCAATGCAACTGACTGTGTGGAACGCTGGAAATCCATCGTTTACCACACAGCTAATATCCACCACTGGGACGAATGTCAGCATTTTCACCAGTGCGCACACCCACCCATCCCAAGAGAAACAGAGAGAAGGAAAGACTGGTTGAAGGTTGGAAGCCCCGCTCATGATGCCCTGAAGGAGGTGGCCTTGAACAAGTCGCTTCTAAAGGACATCGGCATGCTAGCCGAGTTTATCCACACTGGCATTTTAGAAATGTATCATGGTCTCATGGCAAAGAAGTACTGCCAAAAAGTGCAGCACTACTCATATGATGGCATGAGGGCTCGCACCCAGTTAGCTGTTCTTGACCACAACCACAACGTGGGAAGGAGCCAAGGTCAAACCAAAGAGGGTGCAAAGAAACACAAATTTGTCTCCCCCAAGGGAAGTGTTGGGTGGGTTGCAAAGCCGCAATACGAGGAAAAATCGTACGCATTTTTAAATGATTTAATGGTTTCTCTCCTTGCATTCAAGAAAGGTGACATTGAAGTTCCCCCGCTACCTCCCAAACCCGCAGCCGCGAACATCGCTCCCACCCCCAGGCCACCCAAGAACGACTTGCTAGAAGCGCACAGATCTCGTTTTAATACAGGAAACTAACTGAATGACTCATAATTAATTTCTAACAATCTCCTGTATCCAAGATAATTCCACTTCTGAGTAACTTTCATCAGGGGTGCGAAAGCCCGTGTAATTCCCATCTGCGTTTGGATACACGGCTCGTATTGCTTTCACCACACAAGCCGGGATTACTTTTCTCACGTATCTCCCAAGTCTGTTATGTACCCACCAAGTAAACTGGCGGTAAGCTGCGTAACGATAATTGCTGCAAAAAGAAAACATACGAATGAAACGTGTATTGCTAAATCTTTTCAACTTTGCTCAAAGTATGATGGAAAGGGAGGCTGAAAGGTCAGTGCAATTGCCGTAACAATTTGCTATCACCCGCTGATCGGGGTGTAGTTACACAGAAATGTCAGTCGCTTCTGTTTATTAATTTTATTTCGCTGAACCTACAATGCATTTAGGCGATTGCCGTGTGTGTAAAATGTAGTCGACTGAAATCAATGAGCGAACAATTCTTTCACTAACTCTAAAGTTACTAAAAGGATTCTTGTAGTGTTTGCTTCTTCATATATCTTTCCTTTGATAGGGATAATCACGTATCTCAAAATGAATTTTATATTAGGATGAGAATGAAAAGTTTTAACATCCTTTACCGAATTTGTGAAATACAGGGTACCTGTGGCTAATTGATCTAATCTACATTATCCCAGTAAAAGAGCAAAACGATTTACAATGTCATATATGTGATACGTACACATTAGCAAGTTCCCGTGGCGCTCGTATGTTACGAGCCTGACTCAAACCAACGATGGCCGTCTCCAACACTTCTCTTCGCAAACACACAGTTTCGAAATCAGGGTGACGACTTATACAGCGAATAGGGAGATCGTCCTCTAAATCTAAGCCATATAATAAAAAATGCAGCAATGCCAAATTGAAAACAAATGGCTGGTTTTTCATTTGCGAAATTACAAGGACTAATTCAAAACAATGATTGAATCGTTTCATGAAATTTATTATCCTTTTAATCAAAAACATTTCACCTGATATTTTTGTCATGGCTTCGTCAATCTCCTGGCAGCAAACACACTCTCTCTCCTGCTGATTTTCCCAGTTTTCACAATGCTGGCAATTACACCAAGAAGTATTTCCCCTCCTTGCAAGCTCGTTCTCACCGTCAGCTGTATTCTCTCCATCGGAATCCGATAAATCCCGCATGGGTTCGAAAGAATAGGGTTCAAACTCGGCCATAATTGTAACTGTATTACCAAGCGTTCCGTTGTCCAAAACTGTACAAAATATAGCTGCCAAAATCCGAAACTAATCACGACTAATGAAGGGCGATAACACCAAAACAAAGCACCGAGGCGAGCACGCAAGGAAAGCATGAGCGCTTTGACGTCACAAGATGGCGGACGCTAATCCTTATTTGGAAGTAACCGGAAGAGAATGCTAACAAAATGGCGGATGTTCAATTCTGGTGAATTCTCTTCGTTTTCTACTTGATTTGCACTGAAATACGAACCTTTTTCAATAGATTCTTTGTAATTTACGTTCTTTCTACAATTTCCGATCATTTCAAAAATTATGCCCTGTGGCCTTCCGTTCTCCTTTAATAAATAAAGCGATACAGCCGTAAGGGGCATCTGTTCGAATTATTATAATTAAAGGCCCTTTTAAATACCTAAATGACCAATTTCCCTACCCTTTCATATACCTCAACTTGTGAAATTCCTACCCTTTTATATACCTGAAGCGTGAAAAAGCTACCCCTTTCGGGCGGAGCCTCCCCGTATAGGCCATTACAGGGAGTACCTCCCCCCCCCCCCCCCCCCCCCCCTCGCGGCTGGAAATCCTGACCTAGCAATCATAACACGTATTATCCCAGTGGTCTGTCTTCTATGATTCTTTCGTAAGTTACGTCGTATCCTATGTTTCCTCGTTATTTAAATTCAGCTGCACTAAATAGACACCACTTCTGACGTCTTTCCTCCACCATCTCTTTTGCTTGCTAATAACTGAAGAAAAACTGACCCACCACCAACCATCCAACCAATCAATCAATTAATAACGTTGTTAATGTGTCCGGTACATCTAGCTTACATATACGAAAACTAATTGGGGACACCTAACTACTAGTGAATTAAAAGTTAAGAAGAAATATATTAATCTGACCCAAAATACTAATTTTTAGTAATAACAGTTAAAATACGCTGTATTTTAAAACTAGTTCCTAAAGAATACAATTATCTTCCATCATTGTCCATCATCCCAACTAGAGCTAATTTTCGGATTTTAGCTTTAAACTTATTTGAAAATTCCGAATTCCTGACTTTCGGATTAGATAACTCTCCTAGCAGTGCTCAGAAGTTAGATAACGAAAGTCAGGAATTCGGAATTTTCAAATAAGTTTAAAGCTAAAATCCGAAAATTAGCTCTAGTTGGGATGATGGACAATGATGGAAGATAATTGTATTCTTTAGGAACTAGTTTTAAAATACAGCGTATTTTAACTGTTATTACTAAAAATTAGTATTTTGGGTCAGATTAATATATTTCTTCTTAACTTTTAATTCACTAGTAGTTAGGTGTCCCCAATTAGTTTTCGTATATGTAAGCTAGATGTACCGGACACATTAACAACGTTATTAATTGATTGATTGGTTGGATGGTTGGTGGTGGGTCAGTTTTTCTTCAGTTATTAGCAAGCAAAAGAGATGGTGGAGGAAAGACGTCAGAAGTGGTGTCTATTTAGTGCAGCTGAATTTAAATAACGAGGAAACATAGGATACGACGTAACTTACGAAAGAATCATAGAAGACAGACCACTGGGATAATACGTGTTATGATTGCTAGGTCAGGATTTCCAGCCGCGAGGGGGGGGGGGGGGGGGGGGGGGGAGGTACTCCCTGTAATGGCCTATACGGGGAGGCTCCGCCCGAAAGGGGTAGCTTTTTCACGCTTCAGGTATATAAAAGGGTAGGAATTTCACAAGTTGAGGTATATGAAAGGGTAGGGAAATTGGTCATTTAGGTATTTAAAAGGGCCTTTAATTATAATAATTCGAACAGATGCCCCTTACGGCTGTATCGCTTTATTTATTAAAGGAGAACGGAAGGCCACAGGGCATAATTTTTGAAATGATCGGAAATTGTAGAAAGAACGTAAATTACAAAGAATCTATTGAAAAAGGTTCGTATTTCAGTGCAAATCAAGTAGAAAACGAAGAGAATTCACCAGAATTGAACATCCGCCATTTTGTTAGCATTCTCTTCCGGTTACTTCCAAATAAGGATTAGCGTCCGCCATCTTGTGACGTCAAAGCGCTCATGCTTTCCTTGCGTGCTCGCCTCGGTGCTTTGTTTTGGTGTTATCGCCCTTCATTAGTCGTGATTAGTTTCGGATTTTGGCAGCTATATTTTGTATAGTTTTGGACAACGGAACGCTTGGTAATACAGTTACAATTATGGCCGAGTTTGAACCCTATTCTTTCGAACCCATGCGGGATTTATCGGATTCCGATGGAGAGAATACAGCTGACGGTGAGAACGAGCTTGCAAGGAGGGGAAATACTTCTTGGTGTAATTGCCAGCATTGTGAAAACTGGGAAAATCAGCAGGAGAGAGAGTGTGTTTGCTGCCAGGAGATTGACGAAGCCATGACAAAAATATCAGGTGAAATGTTTTTGATTAAAAGGATAATAAATTTCATGAAACGATTCAATCATTGTTTTGAATTAGTCCTTGTAATTTCGCAAATGAAAAACCAGCCATTTGTTTTCAATTTGGCATTGCTGCTTTTTTATTATATGGCTTAGATTTAGAGGACGATCTCCCTATTCGCTGTATAAGTCGTCACCCTGATTTCGAAACTGTGTGTTTGCGAAGAGAAGTGTTGGAGACGGCCATCGTTGGTTTGAGTCAGGCTCGTAACATACGAGCGCCACGGGAACTTGCTAATGTGTACGTATCACATATATGACATTGTAAATCGTTTTGCTCTTTTACTGGGATAATGTAGATTAGATCAATTAGCCACAGGTACCCTGTATTTCACAAATTCGGTAAAGGATGTTAAAACTTTTAATTCTCATCCTAATATAAAATTCATTTTGAGATACGTGATTATCCCTATCAAAGGAAAGATATATGAAGAAGCAAACACTACTAGAATCCTTTTAGTAACTTTAGAGTTAGTGAAAGAATTGTTCGCTCATTGATTTCAGTCGACTACATTTTACACACACGGCAATCGCCTAAATGCATTGTAGGTTCAGCGAAATAAAATTAATAAACAGAAGCGACTGACATTTCTGTGTAACTACACCCCGATCAGCGGGTGATAGCAAATTGTTACGGCAATTGCACTGACCTTTCAGCCTCCCTTTCCATCATACTTTGAGCAAAGTTGAAAAGATTTAGCAATACACGTTTCATTCGTATGTTTTCTTTTTGCAGCAATTATCGTTACGCAGCTTACCGCCAGTTTACTTGGTGGGTACATAACAGACTTGGGAGATACGTGAGAAAAGTAATCCCGGCTTGTGTGGTGAAAGCAATACGAGCCGTGTATCCAAACGCAGATGGGAATTACACGGGCTTTCGCACCCCTGATGAAAGTTACTCAGAAGTGGAATTATCTTGGATACAGGAGATTGTTAGAAATTAATTATGAGTCATTCAGTTAGTTTCCTGTATTAAAACGAGATCTGTGCGCTTCTAGCAAGTCGTTCTTGGGTGGCCTGGGGGTGGGAGCGATGTTCGCGGCTGCGGGTTTGGGAGGTAGCGGGGGAACTTCAATGTCACCTTTCTTGAATGCAAGGAGAGAAACCATTAAATCATTTAAAAATGCGTACGATTTTTCCTCGTATTGCGGCTTTGCAACCCACCCAACACTTCCCTTGGGGGAGACAAATTTGTGTTTCTTTGCACCCTCTTTGGTTTGACCTTGGCTCCTTCCCACGTTGTGGTTGTGGTCAAGAACAGCTAACTGGGTGCGAGCCCTCATGCCATCATATGAGTAGTGCTGCACTTTTTGGCAGTACTTCTTTGCCATGAGACCATGATACATTTCTAAAATGCCAGTGTGGATAAACTCGGCTAGCATGCCGATGTCCTTTAGAAGCGACTTGTTCAAGGCCACCTCCTTCAGGGCATCATGAGCGGGGCTTCCAACCTTCAACCAGTCTTTCCTTCTCTCTGTTTCTCTTGGGATGGGTGGGTGTGCGCACTGGTGAAAATGCTGACATTCGTCCCAGTGGTGGATATTAGCTGTGTGGTAAACGATGGATTTCCAGCGTTCCACACAGTCAGTTGCATTGCCCTGCGAGGTTTTTGCACACCACCAGAGGTGAGTTATGATGGAGTGTATCCAGGGTTTCAATGCCGCACATGGCTTTGATTGAGCCTTTTTTGACAGCTTCTTCTGAACAGACTTTGCTAAATGCCAAACATCGAAGTTGTGTTTGATGTGCGGCCGCTCTTTTTCATGTGCGCTCTGACTTGCACGTGCCTATCTGTCGCGAGCTTTGCAATAGCCACTTGTTCCTGTTGAAGGTGATCTAGGCAACGTTTTAGGCCCTCCAGCTCCATTGCATTTGAATTTTTGACCTCTGTTACCTGGACCAGAGAGAAGTCAAGAACTTTAGATGACGCTGTGTCCACAATGCTGTAAGTGCCGTATTTAGCCGAGTGGCCTGGGCTGTCACAGCGACCATCTCCTCCTGCTACCACCGCGGTGTTTCTCACTTCGTTAAAAATACCCACTTGATGCTCGGCAAAATTTTTGTTAACAATAGGGAAGAGGTACTTTTTCTGAGTAGAGCTGAAATTTCTCTGGCTAAAAAACTGGACGTTGGTTGCCTTTGTAAAATTAGCAATATTGCTGTAATCGTTGCCGGTAAACAGAATTCCAGCGCTGAACAGCAAATTTCCAGCGGCCATTGAAGTAACAAACGGTTGTGTTTGCCATCGTAATGGTTGATCACAGCACTGAAGGCATTCAATAGTCGCAAGAGATCCCTTGGTTTTCAATGATGCTTTTTCCAAGTTTCGTCCACAGTTTGGACAGTGTACGTAACGAGAAAAAAGCTCTTTTAGTTTGCTTTCAAATACCAAGAACTTTCGCTCTTGATGAAGATCACCGCAATCTTCATCAAGCCAGCTCGTGGACTCCTTTTCGTCGTCATCGTCAAGAATGTCAGATTTTATGTCCAAATCCTCGTCTTCGGAATCGAAAGTTGTACTAAATTCGTCACCTTCATAATCACTCAGGTCCGACATGTCGGATTCTTCATGATCTGACACATCGGATAGAATCCACTCCTCATCTTCGATTTCCTCTTCTTGGTAGTCAATTTGAGGAAAACCCGATATATCAATTTCGGAGAAATCCAACTTCTTCTTGGATTTTGGAAAATCTTTGCCAGAAACCCCAGGGACTTGCTCAGCGGGCACAACAGGGGAATCAGTTAAGAGAGCAGCATAGCTGTGGTCATTCGTGACAGCGTGACGAACGTCTGCTAAGGGAATGGATTTTAATTTATGAGGTGAATGCACAAGGAAAGGTAAATCTGTTTGACAAGCTTGGTCCACCATTGTTATTTCAGTGTCAGTAGAGGCATCCACCAAACGTATCTCTGAAATAGGTAGTTTTCTCCTCTTCCTTTGTGGTTTTTCTTTAGTCTGACTGACATTGCAATCAGGAACCGCCGAAGAAGCCGTGACATTTGCATCTTGAAAATGCTGCGCGATTTTCGCTATGGATTGCCCCGTCTCTTGCGAATTACCATCACAAGCATCCAGTATTTCATTGAGGGCCTAAAATAGCGAATAGAAAATTTTTAACGAAAGATAATTTGTTTAAAACTTGCTTGCCAGAGAAGTAACACGGCGGCCAAAAGGTCATATCCATAGAGTCAGTTTTATACGGCGAATATGACTTATGACTTATGACTTACCTCTTCGTGTAGAGCCCTATTTCTTCGGCGCTCGCTGGACGGCCTTTGGCTTAACTTTTTTGTGTGTTGAAACACAGTTGGAACGGCGTCCTCTTTTAAGCGACGTCTGCTTAAATTGTCTGGCAAAATATTTAGTCTGTACTCATTTTCAAAGCACGTGGGCTCAAAGTGTTCGGAACAGACGTGGCAGTGCTTCATTTGGGGCAAATTTTCTCTCTTTATCTGAGCAAGCCATTTGCTTAAAAGGCCTTTATCTTTAACGGAAGGCGATGAAAACTTATTCCTCTTTTAGAATCTCTAGGTGATCTGTTGGAACAGCCTACGGCAATGCAGTGAACCATTTTCCATCCGAGCAAGAAAATTAAATTTGCCGCGAACGCAAGTGAGCGCAATGACGTCATGCCATGCAGCCCAGCCTTCAACATGGCGGTCAAAATGGCGGACCTACATGGTGTGAATGTCACGAGCTATTTTCCACTCAGAACGCGTTAAGAAAGGACAAATACGGACAAATATTGCCATTTTCACTCAAAACAAATCATTTGCTCTGTTGAAAATATGCAACGATAACTTCGTTTTTCATCTTCCGTTCTCCTTTAACAAAAACACAACTAAGGTAACTAAAACACAACTAAGGTTACAAAAACACAACTAACGTAACAAAAGCACAACTAAGTTTTAAAAAAAACCAACTAAGGTATCCAAAACACAACTAAGGTTACAAAAACACAACTAAGGTAACAAAACCATAACTAGAGTAATGTAATCGAGTGTATTCTGTTCAGAATCGTACATTGAGGCACGTAAGTCTTAAAATTCATATCAGTCTTCACTAGAGCTCTTTTGACTCTCGTTATGCATAGTTCTAATTCCTACAGGTGTCTACATTTAAACGCATTTTCGCGTAAAGGTATCTATAATTCATCTTTACGATGCCTAACGGATCGCGTAAATTCATCAATAACGCATCTTTACGATGCTTTACGGATCGCGTAAAGGCATCAATAACACATCTTTACGATACTTAACGAATCGCGTAAAGGCATCAATAACGCATCTTGTCGATGCGTTACGAATCGCGTAATTTCGTCATAATGCATATTTACGATTCTTAACGGATCGAGTAAAGGCATAGATAACAGAAAACTAAATAACATTTTTGATCACTCCCGAATACTATATTTTATATTTACATAGAGTGCTAAAAACATCCGCAGCGGAACATTCTTTACATCTCACCGACCTACGTGGAGGCGCAACTCACCAATTTCGCAAAGCTTGAGAGCGGAATGCCCTAGGACCGGTTGCATGGGAGGACTCGCACCGGGCCCAAACCCATTTATCGCTGCCGCGTATTTGATGCAAACCTTGGAACCCTCTAGGAGGCCTCTGGCCGATCTTTAAGCTGTTAAAACTTCAATGATGCAAAATCTATTTATTTAGACCGACCACTGGATTCCTATTATTGTGGTTACCGCTATTAATCCGAACGCATCAGCGCATGCGTAATTATAAAGAGTGCCTTCAACAAAATTTACCAACCAATATTTTTTCCAGTTTGGTTGTCAGCAAAATTTCGAAGCACGAATCATATAAATTCGTTTTATGGAAAATTTCGGCTTGGCTCACTGGCTCAGTAATGGTGTTTTACGCAACGCACTTTAGACTGTTTCATCTCTATGTATCGAGGTGAAACGCGTTCGTAAAAAAAAGCAGACCCAGGAATCGGCAGGATGATGTTTTCGAGCAATTTTATGCAGCCATGATTACCAATACTAATGAGACCAAAATGGCCCTGTCATGACAGTGATTTCGTTTTGATTAATTCGCTTTGGGCTCACAGCACAGACTGACTGTCAGCGGCTTTGCTGCGGGAAGACCAAACCTGGACCCGTAGTCGACCCGTAGGACCCGTACATGACGTACCTGTCCAAACGTCTTTACATGTATGTATTTGCTTTGCCGATTTCCCGCCATATTTGAAAGGTGTGAAGATTCGTTGAAGACGGTTTACCTATTCGTTGTTGCGATCTGTTAGAACTTAACCATAGTTTTTGAGGCAAGGGACCTTAATTCAGTAATTCAACAAACGGTAAGAAGTGGAATTTGAAGAAACTGAAGACGATGGAAACTCCATTAAACGAAGACTGCTGTACATGTGAAAATCGATCGAGCGAGTCGCCTTGTCTTTCAGCGTCGAACTGCATACGGCAGCGTGCAAAGAACGATTTCAGACACCAGGAGATGGATAGTCTTGTTCTTTGGTCTACGCAACACGCTCTTATGACTTTGAACAACCTATGGGAGCAGAAATCATGACTGCTGAAAACGTTAGCCATGTCCAGGTAAGCTGTAGGCCAAAGTCAGTAATGAAAGCGAAATAAGCTTGATCGATCTGCTTTCTACAGCATACACTCAAAATCATTAAACATTGTTGAAATTATAGACATGTTCAAATCATTTTTAGCAAAGGAGACTACATAGAGATGTGCTCTTAACATGCTAAAAATACATCAATTTTGTAGTTCATTTTATCCCAAACTGCCAAAGGATGTTGTCTTGTCAGGACAACCCGTGAAGAGAGATATCATATACAATGTAGCAACATACACAAATGAGTTGTAGCGTTACACGAGTCAACCGCGAGCCCAAGTCAACCTCGAGTCACGAGCCAACCTCGAGTCAACCACGAGTCAAGTCAAATTTTTTTCTATTTTTTCCCGAAAAAAAAGTAGATCGCAGGAAATAAAATATCTGAATATCAAGAGAAAGTATAGCTGAATATAGATTGTTAACAACAGGATATTTTGATAACAGGCTCAGCTCGATCGCGACTCGCGCGATCCTTGTAGTCTTACGCGACATATTTCCAGAGCACACGTTATTTGTTGTGCCCATTGCCGATTATCAAGGTACGATTGTCTTATCCAAATAGTGAGTGACATGCATCTAGTGACTTAAAGAAAACTTGAACGATATTGTAAAGCATACGTGTCACGCGAGTGAGTTGCCTCTTTCCGATTTTCAGAATTTTGTGCCCGTCGACCTTGAAATTACGATAACTTTATATATATTAAAAGTGTCGAAGTGTTTAGCACTGATGTACTAATTGTGGACACTGAAATAAGCTAACAATACTGTAAATTAAACTGAAACTTGCTAAGAATCCCAACTGGCAGGAGGCTGACCAGTTGGCTACTAACAAAGCGTGGAGGAGTTGTAGATCCATCTAGTAGCAGGGAGAAGGATTTAAACTCGGGACCTCCGGATTACAAATCCAGCGCCCTAACCACTAGGCCAAGCCACCTCCATTGTCACTATTACATTGTCGTTGATTTCTTTATGAAATAAATTAAATGTAGTTTTGCAACTACTAATAAAGTTCTGTAAACACGATCCTTCAACAGTTCACGTAATTTTAAGGTCGTCGGGCACAAAATTCAGGAAAGGCAACTCGCTCAGCGTGACACAGATGTTTTATAATATCGTTCAAGTTTTCTCTGAGTCAACACATAGTCAGCTATATTCATGTCACTCACTATTTGGATAAGACAATCGTGCCTTGATAATCGGCAATGGGCACAACAAATAACATGGTTCCTTTGAATATATGTCGCGTAAGACTACAAGATCGCGCGAGTCGCGATCGAGCTGAGCCTGTTATCAAAATATCCTGTTGTTAACAATCTATATTCAGCTACATATCTCTTGATATTCAGATATTTTATTTCCTACGATCTAGTTTTTTTCGGGACAAAATAAAAAAAATGACTTGACTCGTGGCTGACTCGAGGTTGGCTCGTGACTCGAGGTTGACTTGGGCTCGCGGTTGGCTCGTGTAACGCTACAACTCTACACAAATACATCCTCGGACACCCAGGGGCAGTTAGTGGGGCGGGAAAAATACTTACAATGCAGCCATGCATAATAGTAATAATACAGTAATAATAACACAATTTCACCTGTGCTCTCTCACACATGATTGGCAGTCATGAATAAAACAAGATACATGTATTTTACACAACTCTATGCATGGAAAATCATGTGTACTAAAGGCATTGTGGGCAATTGTCAATTGACATCTCAAACAACAAACAATAAACAATCAATCAATTGGTCAATGCTCAATCGACACTTCATTGACATATTGATTGACACTTGATAAATGTTTGGTTGATAGTCAGCCAAGTGTCGACCGACTCATATGCATTGATGGAAAATTACTTGACTCTTGACCGAGATGTCAATTGAGTGTTAAGTGTCAACCAAAATGCCAATGGAGAGTCGTTCGAGGGTATCAGTCAAGGGTACCAATGGACTCCTGACTGCAAATGTGTTTAGTATACATGATCCTGCATGAGAACTATACATACAGGGTAAATCCATGGTTAAAAAAGTGAAATCTGCTTTGGTCCAAGCCACCCACACCACCAGAGCTTATCTGACCTGCTTTGCCAAATACATGTAATCCATGTTACTATACATTGAACCCTCTAAAGCGGCCTTCACACGGCAAACCTAAGTTGGCAAACTCGTGTTGGAAAACTTCAAAAAGTTGGCAAACTCGTTCCTTCACACGTCAAACTCGTGGCAAATAACAAACACAGCAATTTCCAACATGGCCGCTTTTTAGTGCAGTTTCAATCACGTACAGCAGTGAAACACAGGATAAGAAGAGAAGAACCAGAAAGCGGTGGAGAATTAGAAAGGTTTGGACGAAACCAAGTTTGTCCGCGCGCTCCTCCGTTTTGTTTTGTTTGTTTTTAGTATCTTTGTAGGCTATAGATGAAACGTCCCGAACAGCCAGACAATTGTGAACCGCTTTGATATTAAATTTAAAAAGTGTTGACTCGCGTCCCCCATTTTGTGAAGGGTCACGCAAATAAAGCACGTGAATAGAGCTCGTTTTGATCGATTGAAAATTACCAACACATGTTGGCCAACCGTTCACACGTCAGATACGAGTTTACCAACACGAAAAAGTTGGCGAGAATAGAGGCAAGTTCTATTTGTCGCCAACAGTTTGCCAACTTGTTTGCCGACTGTTTTTGCGCCGTTCACACACAACAACTTGAGTTTGCCAACACGAGTTTGCCAACTTTAGTTTGCCGTGTGAAGGCCGCTTAACTC
Organism: Platygyra sinensis; assembly: GCA_019787425.1. Taxonomy (NCBI): domain Eukaryota; kingdom Metazoa; phylum Cnidaria; class Anthozoa; order Scleractinia; family Merulinidae; genus Platygyra; species Platygyra sinensis. Next base: position 73,558 of record JAHPZR010001972.1, read on the forward strand.
TTTTCTGATTGGCCAAAAGTATACAGTGAATTTTTGAAGTTCACACGCTTTGTGTTGCTTCCCATCAGTGAAGAAGCAAAAACATGACTTCCATTTTTTTCGTTCATTGTATAATAAAGCAATTATTAGAATTGGTCTTTGTGATATCCAAAATAATCAAGGTCTTGGTAAGGGTTCTCAGCATCAGGCTTTGGCTGTTAACCCTTACCCCAATCTAGATTATTCTGGATATTATAAATGAAAACCTCATCCAATAATTGTTTATTGTATTGTAAGTGTCTGCAACTGTGTATCCCTCAAGGGAGTAATAGCAATCCAGCCACGGATTACCTCCCATCATTAAATCTGCCAGTACCCATGTATATTACAGTACATGACTAAGTTCAGAGGGCCAATAACAAATATCATCCAATCAGATTATTCCATTGCCATTCCAATATTCTCCATTCCAATATTCTCCATGAACGATAATGCACAAAGATTTTGTGATAGTTTCATGGCTTAATTTTCTGAATGTAAGAATTTTCAAAAAAGTGAGCTTGGCCAGGGGCGCTTTCCTTTTGACTGGAAAAACCGGTGTGAATTTTGCTCCAGATGGAACAGTACAATTTTTCCTCCGGAAAAAAGGGAACGGAAGCAGCTGTACCATTTGACAAAAATTTACTTTTTCCTGGGAGAGCCTGGGTGCTAAAGCTTGGCAATAACAAACATGGCTGGCGAATATGCAGTGGTGTTTGAAGTTCTGTCGGATGATATTTACGGACTCTTTACGCATTTCACTCGATCGAAGAAGAAGAAGATGACTTGCCCATGCATGTTTTCTATGGCAACATTAATTGCCCGGAGAAGTTTGAATCGGTGTCATGATATAGGTATTTCGAACAAACACTACCCTTCTATATTCCATCGATGAATTCCAAAGCCACTTCCGTAAGAATTAGAAGATACTGGGCATGGGAGACAGCTTCCCGTCGGAAACCCATTCGGAAGGCAAGTTATAGGCGCACGGAAACAAGTTTCAATCTTCTTGTGGTGCATTGCAAACGAGGAGAAAACGTGGCTATTCCGATCGATTTAATGTTACATGTAGCAGTGTCTCGAGAGTGGTTCGGCTCGTTACGGAAAGTGTACTGGCCTAAGAAATCAATACATTTAGTGGCCAAATGGTAAGATTACTTTTTCTCTGATCTGTGTCTTCAAAAAACGTTCTGCTTGTTCAAATTGAAAACCGCATATTGGACACTTAAACATAAGGGAGGACGCCATTCTCGAACCAAATCGCTTAATTATTTTTGCCAAGGAGCATGGTACTAGTGTGATAAAGTAAATGGTACAGTGATTTTCCGGTAATTCCGGTGAAAACGAAAAAAGAGGAATACCTCTGAAGGTATTCCCTTTTTTTCGAAAAATTTTCTGTGGAAAGACTTGTTCCATTTGGTTTCCCACCGAGAAAACCGATTTTTCCATTCAAATGGAAAGCGCTCCAGGTCTTGAACTTGTTCCACTCAATCTGGGCTCAGGTTTGTATAAAAGCCAGTTAATGCTAAACAAAGATTACAGTCAAACTAAGTGAAGCATACCCCTCAATGTTGCATTAATGAACTGATTATTTGAAACTTGAACCCGCTAGTCGTTTCAATAATGCAATAATGAATTGATTCTTCGAATATTGAACTCGCTCGTTCGATCCAAGAATACGGCTAACGGGTTCCATTTTCGAAAATCATTTCACTATTGCATTCTAGAATAGACTAGTAGGTTTGAAACCTGCAAGTCGCAACAGTGAATTGATTTTTCGAAAACCGAACCTGTTAGCCGTATTCTTGGATCGAGCGAGCGAGTTCAATATTCGGATAATCATTTCATTATTGCATTCTTGAAACGACTAGCGGGTTCAAGTTTCAAATAATCAGTTCATTAATGCAATCTTGAGGGGTACGCTTCACTTAGTTTGACTGTAAAAGTTAACTGAAGTGTTAAATAAATTTTTCTTATGTGCAAATGTTTTTCACTGTTTATGTTTTGGGTACATGCAGTTTCAGATTATGCAAACATACATAAAACTGAAGGACTGGCAATATGTTTATTCTGTGCCTGTGTCTTTTTATGTTAAAAACACATTAAATAGTCAGGGTGCAAAGAAAACAAATTTACAGACTAGGCCCCCAAAAGTTCATCTCATGCAGTAATTATGCAATTTGAATTTCCCCTAATATTTGTAAGAAACTTCACTTGCCTATTGGGCAAGTTACAGACCAAATCCATGAGCGTGATTAGAAACTCCATCAGCCCTGAGCAGCAGAGCCCTTTCTTTGCACACTGTACAATGAATGTGTATGTTGTTGTGTCATTTGTACATGTACATGTAGCTTTAATACTATTTGCCCTAATTAAATCTTCAGGTTTCAGGCACTTGTACTGACATACATGTAGCTGACATTCTTAATGGGTGAAACTACATACTGTAGGTAGAGTTCTTTGCACTGCAGTACAGTTATGGCCTTGAGGTTAGTGAAATGCTTGCTGTTTAAGCAATGAAAATGCTCCTTTAGTGCACCTACCTTGTATCTTCCCATCAGTGTTCCAGATAAGAGATGAGTCTCAGGTCAAAAACCCGACAGCAACCGCTACCTTAACCAACACTGACAAGAGGAAAAATCATTTTGTTTACTTTTGCTATGAATTTTCTGTACCAGAAAGCATTCTGAGGTGTCAAATGTCAAACATTTTTAGACTCCCAAAAGTCAATCCTTTATCTGTTTGCCCAACAACCCCCTACCCCCAACTCATCCCCTTAGCTTTATGTAGTGCTGCAGCTGCGGTTAAGTGTAGCTAGGTAGACCTACTTTGTGCAACCCCCCCTGGAAATTACATGACCCCTTGCCAAAATAACATTAACTGGAACACTGTCCCATGTATTTGTTATTTGACTCATGACTCCAGTTGCATCTACATGTACCGATGTAAGCATGAACATGTCAAAACCTGGGTATCAAACGTTGCAAAATTTCTCCACAAGTCCTCCAGAAATACAACAGTGGTACCATTTTATTGAGCTGATAATTTGTTGTCAAAAAATACATAGGGTTGTATGGTAAAAACTTCAAAGTACAGTTAAGAGTTTCCTTGTCTTAGAGCTCCTGGTTTGGATTTGACAAGTTACTTAATAAACAATAAAATATGTGCTAGTAGGGGACGAAAGTTCTTGTTGGTGTCTGCCAAACTTCCAAACTTTTGCTGAGAAGCAACCACCAATATCTAAATGAAATTCCTAAATTTAAACATGAAGCAAATTTAAACTACAACATGTGCATGTTATGTATGTTTTTTTTGAAATACATACATTGTACAACCTTACCTTATTCTGGGCCAACAGCCTGTTGTCACTTGTTATTAAATAATACATGTAACACTGTCTTGTACAGTGGGAGGCACAGTGGCCTCATGGTTAGTGTGCTTGACTCCAGAGCAAGGGGTCCAGGTTCAAGCACTGTTGTTCTTGGGCAAGACACTTTACTCTCACATTGCCTATCTCCACCCAAGTGTATAAATGGGCACCATCGAATGATGGAGGGTAACCCTGCAATGGACTAGCATCGCATCCAGGGGGGAGTAGAAATACTTCTAGTCGCTTCATGCTAAAGAAACCAGAATAAGCTCTGGCCTGATGGGCCACCATTGGCTCATATGCAGACTTTACCTTACTGTCTTGTACAATGTATATTCACAATAAGCCTGTGCTTTTAATAACAACAATTAAGTTACAATTATAATATACTTATCACGTTTCTATTTCTCTTAGACAGAAATGGCAATAACAGGCCATCAAGAGGATAACAAACCTACAATGAATACTCTCCCATGGGCCTTGGCTGATGAGTGGAAGAGAGAGGTGCATAGATGAGATGAGTTGCTAACTCGAGCAAAACAAATTGAAAGGTAAGGTGTTTATATACAGACATAATACTGGGGAAAAATATTTTTGTGCTGAAAAATTCCTCTCTCCTGATTTGTTTGTCATTCGTTTGAGAAACCTATGTACATAGGCCATTGCAGAAACGTGACAGGACTGGGAAAGAGATGTTCCAATGAAAGATCAACTAAATTTGAGAGACTTTACCACAAATAGAAGTATTTGGAGGAGGAAAATGGCAAAATGGTAGCTCTTCAAATGTCACCCAAAATAGAGAGTTTGTATGGATTGGGTAGACAGGGCAAAAAATTATAAGGGTTCGTATGGAATTTTGCAACTTTTGCAAGGCTCCCATTTGGACAATTTTTTGCTGAAAACTCTTAAACTTGGTTGGGTAGCTTTTCATTCATGAACATTTCACCTGAGATGTTTAGATTTTCAATCTAATCGATATAAGAAACTCGCCCCAGTGTTCTCACATTTCTGCAATGGGCTATGTAGTACATGTATACATACAAAGGTACATATGAATGCTGTGCCACGTAGCACTATGAACACAAATGGTGGAACAGAGAATTTACTCTGAAGTGTAAGTTAAAGTGCTAATTGGCCCCATGAATAACCCACAGGGAGTTAGCCCTAGTAAAGGGCATCAGGGAACCACATGAGGTAAAGAAAAAAACCCTTTATATGTACCCTTACTTTCTCTTCACCGCAATTCACCACCTAAATCGTCCCCGACTTTCTCTCTCCAACTTCATAGCTCAGTCAGCAGAGCAACGGTAGATCTAATCCGTAGGTCGTGGGTTCGATTCCCACCGAGGTCAAAAGATTTTTTTTCTTTACCTCGTGTGTTTCTCTGATTCCCTTTACTAGGGCTAATGCCCAGTGGGTTATTCATGGGGTCAATTAGCAGTTTAATTTACACTTCAGAGTTAATTCTCTGTTCCACCATTTGTGTTCATAGTGCTACGCAGCACAACATTCATATGTACCTTTCTCTTCGCTGCCATTCACCACCTAAATCGTTCCTGACTTTCTCTGTCCAACTTCATAGCTCAGTCAACAGAGTAACGGTGGATCTAATCCGTAGGTTGTGGGTTTGATTCCCACCGAGGTCAAAAGATTTTTTTCTTTACCTTGTGTGGTTCCCTGATTCCCTTTACTAGGGCTAACACCCAGTGGGTTATTCATGGGGTCAATTAACACTTTAATTTACACTTCAGAGTTAATTCTCTGTTCCACCATTCATAAAACTAAACCTGAGTCATTTAATTAGTTCAACAGAAATGAGAATGAACCTAGCGAGGCAGAGGATTACAGCATGGAAGTGATCGCAGTCTGGATTCTGATGACAATTCAAGTCTATAAAATGTTTGACAGAAGAACGAAATTCAGAGAGTGTTTAACACTGCTTGAAGTCTCTGAAAGAAGACTTTCTACAACCCCATAATGCCTTCAATGACGACACTAAGTGACAACAAACAGGGCATCCTCTGTACGGAACATCTTCATGGACTGGTGCTCATAAAAACAGGACAACTCGGATTAATATTAATCGGATTAATATTAATCTTAATGATTATTATAATCCAGTAATAGATTATTATAATCCAGTAATAGATTATTATAATCTATTACTGAGGTTTGAGCCGTGCCTTAATCAATTAGGATTAATATTAATCAGATTAATATTAATCCTAATATTAAATCCAGTAATAGATTATTATAATCCATAACTGAGCTTCAAGCCGTACCTTAAACGATTATGATTAATATTAATCTGATAAATATAATCCCACATAGCTCAAATTTGTACAAGTCTCTCAATAAAGAAAATATTCTATTCTAACCACGACGAATTTGCTACTTGTTCTAGTAGTTTGTGAACAAAACCCTTAATTACATTTAGTCAATAACCGCACTCCTTATTATACGTTATTTTATTTTAGTAGTAGAAGTCGGCAGTTGATATGCCGGCTCCGAACCTCGAAACAGTTAATGTCTTTGGGGTTGTCGCGATTCCTACGCAGCTGGTAGTTATTCCCTTTCTTAAGGTCCCCTTTCTTTTAAAAACACATGCCGACCGTACGGATTCGCTGGCCCATCAGCTCTAACATATGCTCTAACATACACTACCAGCTCTAACATATGCAAGTGATCGTGTGACTGATGTGATCAGTGTTATGTCCCGTCAGTCCCTTGTTCTGCTTGTTCAGCGTGTAATGTCTGTAGTTTGTCTGTCATAGCTCTGGTCTGGATTATAATAGAGATTAATATTAATCCGGATGATTATTATTAATAATAATCTAATCCTTCCAAGTTTTTGCCGTGCCTTAATCTATTACTGGATTATAATAATCTATTACAGGATTATAATAATCTATTAATGGATTATAATAATCTATTACCAGATTATAATAACCATATTATAATCTATTATTATTATAATCCGCGGATTAATATTAATCCGAGTTGTCCTGTAAAAAGCAGTGTAAAGAACATTACAGTTGCAATTAACAAAAAAAAG
>JAHPZR010001972.1:85000-87864 GCA_019787425.1 Platygyra sinensis
AACTAAGGTAACCAAAACACAACTAACGTAACAAAACCTCAAGTAAGGTGACCAAAACACAACTAAGGTAACAAAAACACAACTAAGGTAACGAAAAGAAAACTAAATTAACGAAAACACCAACTAAGATAAGAAGAACAAAGCCACAACTAGGATTAGAAGGACACAACTAAAGTAACAAAAACACAACTATATTAACAAAAACACAACAAAGATAACCACAACACAACTAAGGTAAAAAAAAAGCACAACTAAGGTAACAAAAACTCAACTACGGTAAAAAAAACACAAGTAAGGTATCAAAAACACAACTAAGGTAACCTAAACACAATTAAGGTAACAAACGCAAAGCTAAGGTAACAAAAACACAACTAAGGTAACAATACACGACTAAGGTAACCAAAACACAACTAAGGTAACAAAAACTCAGATAAGGTAACCAAAACACAACCAAGGTAAAAAAAACCAACTAAGGTAACAAAACCGTAACTAAGATTAGAAGGACACAACCAAGGTAACAAAAACACAACTAAGGTAAATAAAACACATTTAAGGTAACAATTGTACAACTAAGGTAAAAAAAAACCTACCAAGGTAAAAAAAAACAAGTAAGGTAACAAAAACACAACTAAGGTAACAAAACTACAAGTAAGCTAAAAAAACCAAACTAAGGTAAGAAAAACTCAACTAAGGTAACAAAAACACAACTAAGTTAAGAAGGACACAACTAAATTAACAAAAACACAGCTAATGTAACAGAAACCCAACTAAGATAACAGAACTAGTATAGGGGGTCGGTTTGGCCCCTAACCAATCAGAGCGCAGTATTGACACCACGTGACAGCTCTCGACCAATCAGAGCGCAGCAAGGTATCACGTGACCGACGGATCGCAATGCATGATGGGAAAAATGACTGTTAGAAGAATGGGTTCTAGTTTGGATCTAGGGCTACGCGGCCAACATGGGAGCGAGGTTTTTAGGGTCTAGGCCCGCGCGATCGAAATGGGAGCGAGGCAGACCGGAAGTGACGTCATCGAAACCTTAAGTGACGTCATCGGAACTGGAAGTGGCGTCATCGAAACCGGAAGTGACCACAGACCACGTGATTGAATGGTAAAACAAGTTTTATTGACAATTTTATACAAGATCCATCAGAGTTTTAACGTTCTGCATGTCCACGTCATCGAGTTGGGCTGCCTGGGCTTGACTGAGATCCTCGTCCAGGGTGGTGGCCTGTTTTTCGTAGCCGTAAGGGTACGACAGGAAAGTGTCGGGATCGACGACGCGTTTGTCGAAGACCACTCGGTATCGTTTGGTTTCTTCGCTCGTTTCCAAGGTTTTGGTGCTGACATCTCGCGTGATCTTGTGCGGGTTGTGCACGGGGATGACGCGTGGTTCGTCGAGGGGAATGGTGACTTCATCGATGACGTTGGCCTTAAGAAGGTCAAAGTTCAATTGGTCTTGTCCACGTGCATTGAGGGTGAACCCGCGTACCTTGCATTCGACTTTGCCTTTGATGGTTCGGTACCCGTAATTCTTGGGGCCAGCGGCAGCGAATTCCACGATATGATCGTCGGGTTTCAATTCACTGGTGAAGTCGCCGAGATAATCGCCAGTGGGTAGCGTGGGCTCACCGGGCCGCTGAGAGAAGATGATGGAATCGGTGTCAAAGTACAACACTTGTTCGGGGCGGAGTCGACTCAATCCTTGTTGGTAGAGTCTGAGTCGGGCCCAGCATGTGGTGAAACAAGCCACGAAGATGTCAATGTTGACTTGCACCTTCTCTTCGTCCTCGACGCGTTTGTGGACCACCTCGATCATTTCGTCGTTCATGACGCGAAGGGTTTGCAGTTCCCGAGTGTCGTCGTTCAACAGTTTGTAGAATCGTTCTGGCGACGACATGGCTTCGACTTGACTCTTGTTGCCTTGTTGCCCGTACTTGCCCCAGAAACTGTTTAACATCATCTTGGCGAGGGAACGTCGACCGGGATTTTTCTGGATCTTGTCGACTTCGAGTTGGATGCCTTCCTTGACTCGATAATCGTCGATGTATTGTTGACGTTTGTCAGCGTCGTGGCCTACCCACTCGGGCCATCCGCTGGCTTCTTGTTTGATCTTGAGGAAGGTATTGATGTACGAGGAGAACATGCTGTTGGACTTGCGCGGGAAGTGCCAGACCTCGTACACGCGCTGAATGACCGCAAAGAAATAGCTTTGAGCGCCATGGGCTACAGAGTCAGCGTCATGTGGGAGTGCGTGTGGAACGAAACGAAGAAAACTCACGAAACCGTGCGCGCGGCCTTCGTGGACTCCTTCGGGCTCGTACCCAGACTCCAACCCCGAGACGCGTTTTTTCGGGGGACGCACCAACGCCATCAAATTGTATCACGTGATCGTCGACGGTGAAAAGATCTATTACCTTGATTTCACGTCACCTGTACCCGTGGACCAACAAAAACTGTTTCTATCCCTGGGACATCCGAGATTTACTACGCACCCCCCAGCACCGACATCAGTGCCTACTTTGGTCTAGTCAAATGCAAGATTCTACCACCCTTCGGACTGTACCATCCCGTCTTACCCCATCGCCAAGGTGGCAAACTCACGTTTCCCTCTGTCGAGCCTGCGTGGAACGCGAACAACCAAACCGCTGACCGAATGCAGTCATCGTTGCGGCACACCGACGACGAGCGGTGCCTTGTGGGTACGTGGCCCACCCCCGAATTGCAAGAAGCCATCAATCGAGGTACGTCATTCAGCGCGTGTACGAGGTCTGGCACTTCCCGCGCAAGTCCAACAGCATGTTCTCCTCGTACATCAATACCTTCCTCAAGATCAAACAAGAAGCCAGCGGATGGCCCGA
>JAHPZR010001974.1:0-17500 GCA_019787425.1 Platygyra sinensis
CTTGGTGAATTTAAGATCAACTCACATCCTTTTAGTATGACAGAAATTCTCTTTGGAGTTCTTGATGTGGAAGATGATTGGATTATATTAAATCATTTGATACTGATAGCTAAATATTATATTTATACTTGTAAATTGCAGAAGGTGAATCCCATATTACAAGTCTATAAGGCCAAGATTAGGGCTGTTTATCAAGTAGAAAAAAGATAGCAAGAAGGCGGAACAAGTCAACAAAACATTATGGGAAATGGGAGAAGCTTCTTCCATATTTTAGCTTGAATATGATATAGGCTGCTTGCATGCATACCTCCATGCATTGTTTACCATAGTTTTCTATCGTGCTTTGTGATTTGTTATGGTGATTACAGTGTATGCAGTATTGCTTAGTTGTTATGTTTTTAAACTTTAACTGTGAGTAATATTGTTATTGTAGGGTTGAGTTATTTGTAATAGTTATGTTATAACATTTACGTGTCAGAAATCAATAAAAATCACTAGATTACAAAAAAAAATCACATGCCTCTCAATACTACTGAGCCAGAGGCAAGCTCTTTCCTATCTCCCCTGGCCAGCAGCCCGGTCGAAAAGCCCCAAGAGAGACTTGATGAGTGCAAAGTTTGCAGATGTAGCAAAGACAGCCACTGATGAGCAAAGCAGCTTGGCCACACCTTTGGCAAGGAGGATCAAGGTCGAAGTTGTTGAGATATCAAGTTCCTCCTCAGAGTCCGAAGAACAAACAGCTGCAGAGGAGGTTGCCAGCAACAAGAAGAGAAGACCGCACGGGCTAAAATGGCAGAATTGTCCGCCGAGATGCGCAGATTCTTGGCCACCACTTGCTCGTTTCACACCAGGGTGCATTCGCTGGAGGGTTCAACTGTGGCAGTCTCCTCTTCCACCTACACCAAGGCCGAGGAAAGAATGCTATGTAAGTATTTTGGACATCTCAAGAATTCTGCATTTGTTTGTTTGTTTGTTTTTTAGACTTGACATTTACTGCCTCCCTTCCCTTTCAGGCTTCCTGGGTCACGCCAAAAACAAATACGGACGATCCAAATCTTTGATGCCAAATGCATTCGCGGACTCAAGACTGGTTGAAAAATACCTGAATATTTTGCGGGCGAGTCTGTTACAATTTTAGTAGCCATATATTTTGCCTGCACACTATTCGAAACTGAAGAGAAAAGAAAAGAGGCAGAGAAAAACCCGAAAAAACGCGAAGATTTTCAGGCATTTCTGCCAGATGATAAGTTTTATTTTTACTCTATTTTATTTCCACTTCCACTTAACAAAAGCGAATACAAAAAGTTTAACAAAACAAGTACAGTGAAAGAAGAAGTGGAAAGGGCAAAAGTATAGTAAACTAATTATGTGCCCTTTAATTAAGTACATTTATTTTAGGTTACAAAGTAAACTAGAGAGGAAAGGGTATAATAATTATTCAATTACAAATATGTGAGCACTGTGCTAGCTTGAATACGTTGCAAGAATGTAATTATTTCTTAACTCACTTTAATACACCTCTTTAAATACCTGACATCTCAAACAGATTGAGGCATGGCTGAGACCTAATTTGCATAAAAGCAGAAAAACAGTAATTTGTTTTTTGAAACATCATACACTCTTAAAAATTTAAAAACGTTCACTGGCTAAATACAATTAAAAACTTCAAGCTTTCGGCTGTCAGGCTACAGCCTTCAATGGATAAAAAATGGAAGAAATGACAACCACAATAAATACAAAAATAGGTGAGACTATAAAAAGAATATATTAAAATGGGGGAAAAAATATGTGTTTAAGTGTCAATAAACTAATTGTTCTTTTTCAAAAGAATAAAGTATTGATTAGGGAGCGGCCTTGAATTGTTGTCTGCATGACTTGTCGAAGCGTGTGCCATGATTCTAGTGTCTTGCGGATACGAGAAGAACCTTTGTCAATCACTTGGGAATTTTTAAAGTCAATAGAGTGATTTGAAGACCAAGCGTGTTTAGCGATGTTGGAACCTCTTGCGAAAGACTTCACATTCCTCATGTGCTCTTTTTTCCTAGTTTCAAAACATCTGCCAGTCTCGCCTACATAGTTCCATGGGCAGTCAGCACAAGGTATTTTGTAAACCACGTTTGGTTGAAGATCAATTGGAGGTCGGGACTTAGGAGAGGGAAACTCCTGTTGTAATGTCTTGAATGGCTTACTGACAACTCGAACATCATGTTTTTTAAGAAGTCTTGTTAGAGGCTGAGAAATTCCATTAATATAAGGGAGGACTGCATAATTAGAGAATTCGGAGGGTGTGGCCCATTTGAAAAACATGCAAACAAGTTCCTCAGGTGTTGGGATGGCGTTTGTACGCTGAGTGGAAGATTTCTTCTTTAAAATGTTAGGGATGACATTTTGGGGGTAATTGTTAAGCCGTAGAGCATCGGTGACATGAGTAAGTTCAGTCTCTTTACCTTGTTTCGTGTTTGGGAGATTATTTGCGCGATATAATAAAGTCTCAGCTGCACTGATCTTGTGTTGTTTGTCGTGATGGGAGTAGAAATCCAAATACCTATCGGTATGAGTTGGTTTTCGATAAACCTCAACAATTAAACTATTGTCCTTGCGAGTGACCAAGGTGTCCAGGAAGGCGATCTGATTATTATTTTCTTCTTCAATGGTAAAGGAGATGTGTTGATCAATAGCGTTAAGTGAATTATGGAAAGAGCCAACTGCGTTTCTTTTAATGATACAGAAACTGTCGTCAACGTAACGTTTCCATACTTTAGGTGGAACAGGAGTTGTGTTGATGGCCATCTCTTCGATTGCCTCCATACATAAATTGGCAACCACAGGACTAACGGGACTGCCCATGGTGCAACCATGGATCTGTTTATAAACACTGTCATTGTAGACGAAATAGTTGTTGGATAGGACAAAGTTCAGCAAAGAAATTATATCTGTAGTATCAAGATTAGTGCGTAAATGTAGTGATTCATCACAGTCCAATTTCTTCTGGATATAATCATAGGCTTTTTTGACAGGGATAGCTGTAAAAAGCGATACCACGTCAAAGGACAGCATAACTTCGTCGTCTTGTATGCCAATGTTGGAGATTTCATCGACAAATTCAGAGGAATTGGGAACTGAGAAACCATTACAATTTTGAAAAAGGTGTCAAAATGCTGGTTAGGAACTTAGAGGTGTTATAGAGCGCATTTCCCCCATTTTAATATATTCTTTTTATAGTCTCACCTATTTTTGTATTTATTGTGGTTGTCATTTCTTCCATTTTTTATCCATTGAAGGCTGTAGCCTGACAGCCGAAAGCTTGAAGTTTTTAATTGTATTTAGCCAGTGAACGTTTTTAAATTTTTAACATGTCTTACCCTGGCTACGGTTCTTCTATTTTTAATCATACACTCTATTTATACACACAAATACTTAACAAATAAAGAAGCCCAAGCTGTGTATTACACTGTGATAAAACACGACAGGCATTTGAGAACACGAGGAAAATGTAGAAAACTAGAGCCGCAGGCGAGTGTCTTCTACATTTCTCAATTGTTCTCAAATGACTGGAGTGTTTTATCACGGTGTAATACACAGCTTAGGCTTCTTCATTTGCTTTATGATATAGATTTTACGCGCGCAAAACTATAAAACACACTTTTTCTATGTTTTATACTCTGATAAAACATAGGTTTTTGACCAATCAGAGCGCGAGCATGGTCCTATCTATGTTATAAACTGATATAAGTTACTTACACTAATACAGTGTTTCAATTTTATACAGCACTTTGCTGTTAAGTTAAAAAAAAAACCCACAAACAAGTAATCAAAAAAAGAAAACATAACAGGACATAATCGAAAAGAAAGATGACAAGACAAATGAGACAAAAAAACTAACAAGATTGAGCCTATGCACTACCTAATCAATAAAAGCTATATAAAAATGCAATACATCATTCATTTGATTGAGAGCAGAATTCCTATATACTAATCCAGCTTATATTAGGGTTTTGCTAAAAGCAGGCCCGCGGCCCACGGCCCGCCACGGCCCGGTGGCCCGCGGCCCGCCATTGCCCAGCAGCCTGGAGGCCCGGTGGCCCAGTCTTGATTTCCAACAGGTTTTTCGTCCAGCGGTAATTCCAAGCGCATGCACAGATCTGCATCGTTCGGCGTGCAAAATGGATGACGGTGAGTTCAGTTCAGTGCCATTTTGATAATCATTTCAGTCTTTTTCGATCCTTTCTTTCGTTGGTTGTTGCTAAGTGGAAAACGTCGTCATTGTCTGTTTATTCGTCTTTGTACAGAACCTGATAGGAAGGATGTCCATTCTGAAACGATGTAAGTTATTTTCAAACGGCAGTTTGAGATTGAAAATGTCATAAGCTAAGTAATGAGATATGTGAACTGCGAACTGTCACTGAGTTGCGTTTGTCAGTTCATCAGGCAATTACATGGTCACTTTGTAATCAAATGATTTTACGGTAACTCTGTGCAATGGCAGGCAACAGTTATGATAGGTTTTGTAAGCCGGTCGATTTGCGTTGGCATGCTTTCTTTGTAACTCTGAAACTTTAATAATTAAGACTGTACCTAGCTTCTCGTAGAATTTTTTCTCCACAGGAGTGTTCACGAAGATTCTAATGACAGCGTAAGTAGTTGCGCTGTGTCGACGTATTCCCACTGGCAGAATTTGCGTTTCTTTTAGAGAAACATTTCTGTGACATCTGATTATTTTTTTTGTGTGTGTTTTTTTCTTAGGAAAATGGTGAGAATACCTCACTCATTCCACCGATGTTGTGGAACGATAAGTAAGCTTCTAGATTTGTCTCTTTGTTTTCTTTTTCCCTATCTCTGATGTTGCAAAAGTTACTTTTTAATGGAAATGTGCACTGTGAACTTTTGTCTTCAGCATCAATGGTCCTTATTCTGAAAGCGAAGCTTTCAGAAAAGCACTTGCCTTAAGTATTGAAGAAAGCAGGTAAAAGATAGTTTGTAATAATAGAACCTGTACGTGCTTACTTTGTTATTTTAGGGTAATTGTCATTTTTTTTCTCATTTTTCAAAATAAACCTTTAAATTTTTTTCCTTCTCAAAACCCTGATCTGAAATCTTTTTTTATTTTAGCAAAGAGCATAGCAACATTCCATGCTCCACTGATGTCTCTGTAAGTACTTAGCGCAAATTTTTAGTTTACTTGAGTGTTAAACAACTGGTTTAATTCAATTCACTATTTTGTGTTGTTTTAATTCTTGTGCAGCCTGCACTAAGGGTATTATTTGCTATCTTTCAGCTACCAGTGATCTTCAAAAAGGCCTGCAAAGAACATCCTGAACCTCATGCTATAGTAGTAAGTGATGGAATGGTAAGGAAAATAAACTTGATTTGGTACAAAAGCTATGTAAATAAATTGTTCCATCAATTAACAAGTATTTGGTGGCTGATTACAGTTTCCATTACTACCACTCTTTATCAGTTGCTTGCATTGGCTGATAAGTTGTGAGCATTTTTGCTACATTAGAGGTTACCATAGCAACAGCATAAACTGTTAGAAACACCCTTAATTTAACATTTAAGTGTCAATAACTCAAAAAGGACTTCAGTGAACTCCACTTTTTAGTACTGAGTTATGATCAACATTTCATGATACAACTGTTTGCGAAGTGTAAAAAAATTCTGTCAGGTGGCTCTCCACCTCTGGTAATTTGTTCAACGTTTCAAAACATAGTATCATGACGTGTTGATCATAGCTCAATAATAAAAAATGGGGGTCGCCGAACTCGTTTTTGAGTTAT
This sequence comes from Platygyra sinensis, assembly GCA_019787425.1. Taxonomy (NCBI): domain Eukaryota; kingdom Metazoa; phylum Cnidaria; class Anthozoa; order Scleractinia; family Merulinidae; genus Platygyra; species Platygyra sinensis. Next base: position 5,778 of record JAHPZR010001974.1, read on the forward strand.
TGGCACTAAAAGCCTAAAATAAGGGTGCTTTTTTAACGCTTATGCTGTTGACCTGCAATTTCTCAGGGAGCCAATTAGTTTCCTAGTCTTTTGTGATATCATTATGAACTGCAAGACGATTGTGGGAGGGCACATGGGTTAGCTTTGATACACCCAGCTGGGTTCGTTAAAAGAACCAGATATGCAAAAATATGATTAAAGCCAGTCAATTTGCCTGATCTTCCCGTCTCAATGAATTCTTTAGGCAGTTTCACCCATTCACAGGAAAGTGATTAAGTTGTTGTTCCATGTGTACAGGATAGCGACAAGTCTGTTGAAGAACTGAGTAAAACCTTTGAAGGTCTAAGTTCTCCATCAAAAGAAGACCAATCATGTGTGCCTCGCAGGTGAGCCAATGTTAACAGCGCATTTTAAGACTGTTTTATGACGTTGCAGTTATTAGTGTGAACTCTCTCTTAACACATCAGTTACAGCATCTGTTACAGCGCATAAGACTTAAAGATATGGTTACTGATCATGCAACTTGATTTCTTTTTATTTTGCTTAGCAGTATCCCACATGACAGAAAAAGACAGCTTTACAGAACGAGTTCTGAAAGTTCTGATACTTCAAGGAGCCCATCAGACAGCTCTCCTGAAAGGTGAGATATTGCTTTCAAAAATATGCGCGAAGTAAAGTTTTCAGCTGATGTGATTTTATAAAGGGTCCGTAGGGTAGTTGTGAAGCATTGTTAACCATTTCTATAGTTCCAGAAACTGTATGTAGTGAGACGTGAGGCGGGGGGCGACCGAATGGTGGCTTAGTCTGCCTTTCGCCCTGTAATGTTACATGTAAGAGCATTAGAAAAGAGAGTAAAAATGAAACTTCTGTCTCTTGTAGGAAGCTTATTATAATTGATTTACTTTAAGGTCCACAAAATATGTTAGATCTGGCTATTTGCATGGTTGGAGTATATTTGTCTTCCACATGTGCCCTTATCAAATGTCACATTTCTCTCTACAACGAACAGAACACCTAGTACTTGCGATCTATCATCATGCCATCAACATGTGCCCGGGATATTTCATGGTAGGACGCATCCAATAGCCAACGACGAAGTGCTAGAACTCATAGCTTCTCAGAACAGTCAGCATTTGTCCTCCAGCGTCCAAGTAAGGAGGGTTTCTTGCAACGTCAGCTTCCTGATCAGCACAAAGAACTTGAGCTCATCAGATGCAGCCGTAGACGCTATGGGTGTGTGGAAGTTAAGTAAATCGAAGCGCAAGAAAAGCAGGGGTCAAATGGTCAGGCGACGAACTTACAGAAACAAAGCATGGAGAGACCTTGTCAAGGCCGTTGTTGAACCCGAAGAATTCCCATACGTATTTATTCAGTACAGATTCGAGGGAGAGCCCTGTTCATTTGATTTACTTCCCCATGGTAACAGCAAAGGAAACCAATTGCCGTAAGTTAGGGTCAATCCTTCAACTATGCAGCTTTTAAAGGAGGAAACCGATGATGTGGCGTCGGCTAGAAAGGCTTTTCATAACGTAGAGAAAAAGGTCGGGGGCCTAACAGGTGCCTCTGCAGTTTCTCAGCTTCCTCGGAACACGAAACAGGTCTATAACGTGAAGAACATAAAGGCTAAATCCAAGGGTAACACCAGAGAAGATCCTCTGTTCCGGTCCCTCAATTCCATGGAAATGGAAGATGATGACGTACGCTTCCATCAGCAGTTTATCAAAACAGCTGGTACTGCCACACATCTGCTCTTCAACCGCAGGCAAGTTAATGACATCAAAAACTTCTGCACAGATTTTGGCAAGAGTTCGGTTCTTTCTGTCGACGTAACCTTTAATCTGGGACCATTTTGGGCGATAGTGACAACATACCAGAACTTGATCCTGAGACGCAAAGGCCAGCAAAACCATCCAGTAATGATTGGACCAGTAGCTCTAGTTAAAGACAAGACGGAAAAGTCTTACAGCCATCTTTTTAAAGCCCTGGTTTCAGAAGAACCCTCACTTTCTCAGTCGTTAAAAGGTTGTGGATCGGATGGCGAAATAAACCTGGAGAAGGTGTTGGACTCCACCTTTCAGCAAGCGTACCGATTTAGATGTGCCAATCACCTTTTCAACGACATACGAGAGAAAGCAAGGCAGATAGGTCTTCCCAGGACCACCGTGGAAAGTTCCATTGAAGAGCTCCGAAATGTCTGCCTGACGTCTACACGCGAATCTGGAGCCACAAACTTAGGAAATCTCCTAGAAAGGTGGCGACAGTCCGCAGATGCTGGGTTTAAGGAGCCAATGAACCGCTTCTGCTCTTATGTCTCGCGTTACATCATCCCAGTAGTTCGTGACAGGGTGATCTCAGAAAATGCAGAGCTTGCAGGCTTTCCGCAGTTCAGTAAAGTCCTCTACACACAGAACGTGTCAGAGTCTGGTAACGCCATGCTGAAGAACTGGACAGGGTTCAAGGAGAGCGACGTCGACTCCTTTATCCTGGATTTGAAAGAAATGGTGATGAGGGAAGAAGATGACGTGGCAAGAGCTCTTGCTGGTCTGGAATCGCCTTATGAAGTGTTAGAAGAGTTTCGTCCCTTCGTTTCCAAGAGTGCAGACTACCTAATCAACCCTGATCTGTCCGAACAGGAAAGGAAAAGGAGAAAGGCAAAGATGCTAAACGCAGACTTCTCCGACGTGTTAAGTAAAGTAGACAAATTCCAACCACTTGGAATGTACGATGCTCGAGCAGCAGTGAACGGCAGTGACGCAGAAGGCAAAGACATGCTTCAGCTTAATCGTCTAGCAGGACTTGGATTTTCAGAGCCCATGATAAATGGTATCAAAACAAAAGCACAGAAACTGGTTGCTGGTGGTCTTGTTACCAGAGCCTTTTCTGGAGACGAAAGTCGCTTTGTGAAGAGTTTTTCCTCTAATAAGCCCCATCTTGTGCAGCCCCACAAACATTTGGGATACCAGTGTGACGATTCCTGTCTGCAGTACAAAGCAAATAAAGTGTGTGCTCATACTGTGGCTGCAGCTCACGACAACAACAAACTGGAAGAGCACATAAATAGTCTTCTGAAGGCAAGTCCAAAGGGAAGATTGGACGCGTTGTGTACTGGCAAACCAGAGGCCGGTAAGAAGAAAAGCCACAAACAAAAAAGAAAACGGAGACGATCACCTGCACAGTCTTCAAAGGAGCCAACTCGTGCTTCAGTCTATCCATGGCGTGAGTCCTGTCACCCCTTTGCAATCACAAGAAAACAAAAGCGCCGCGTGCGAAAGTGCCCAGGCTGCCGCAAAGAATTCGACGAAAGACCACCACAAATGGACATCATAGTCGTACATCGAGAAAAGGATTGGCGAGCAGGAACCGACAAAGTAACCCCAGTTGATAATCCACGGGGCTATCATCTAGATTTAGTGTGTATTAGAGCTCGTCATCCAGAGTTTTTGAAGAATCCCGAAACCTTAACTTTGGTGATCGACTTTGCTCCAAACAAGGATGAAGAAGCCCTTATCCTGGATAAGTTAGAGCTTGACATGCTTCCTGTGAGAGAAGACGTGATTTAAATAACCTTAAGTTGTGTTGTTAGAATTGAATAGGCCCTCTTTTTGGTAGGCCTGAACTTGATATGATCCGTTTTCACCTTCTGCCAGTTGTTTTATCTTGAGCTAGTTGTTCCATATACAACCAGTTGTCTTATCTTCAGCCAGTTGTGTTAGTTCTCAGCACCTAAACTTGATGCCATTCCATATCAGAATAGGCCATTCTTTTATTAAGTTTTGTTCGATGCCTCAAAGTACGTGTCCGCTAGTCAGTTGTCCACAAGGACTATGCAGACCGAGTCCATTTGCTTCATTTTGAAACACTTTCGCAACGGTTCCACTTTACACGAGAAACTGTTACAACATGTTTGTTCCTGTTTTTTAGATCTGAAATAAAACGTCAAATATATTTAGCTTGCTGAGTACGCAATTTCGTAGGTCTTTCCTTTGGAATTTAAATTTTATCCTCGGTTCAAATTTTTTCCTTTGTTTTGGGGTATGGCAATGTATGATAACGAGTTTCAAACAAATGAAAAAAATATGAACCAAGGGTAAAACTGAACCACAACACAAACAACAAATTCCAATTTCTTGATGGCGGGGTTTGATTTTTTCACTTTTTGCTGTGCTCGAAAAGTACTCCTTTTACACACGAACTAATATATCGTATTTTTTCGCCAAGCCTCGAATGAGGAACTGCCTCCTCGATTACCGACAGCGTAACGTCGGTAAATCGATCAGTCGCCCGACTGAGAAGCAGAGTTTGCTTTGTGACCTTAGTGACAACGAGATTGAAATTTAGTAAGTATTATCTATCCGAACACCGAGTTTCCTTAGTACTTTACAAGAACTTTCAATGAACGGTTAAAATTCTGCTACCTGTTCAGCAGGTAGCAGAATTTTCGGGAAAAATTGGTGCAAATTTAAGAAGTGCCAAGCCTCGACTAGGGGTCCACCACCCTTGAGGACCGTGGCCAAAAATTTAATAAGCACTTGGGGAGTTTACCGTATTCGAATAAATACGGCACTAACATCGCCCGAAAGCAATGTTTCAGAACACGATCTCCTTTTGGCCCGGATTTCCTGCAAATAGACCGACATGTCTGTTTTGAAAAAGTTTCGCGCTTCACACATCTCATTTATGGTATTTTCACATTCAAAGTATGATTTAAAAATAACTTACTTCGTTCGATAATGAAAGTCCTCTAATGTGATATCGGTTTCTGTAAAGAGACGAATGAACAGAGAATAGCAACGTTTTTATCTCAACAACATGCAACAAACAGAAACCACGATTCAAATGATTGATTGGTAAACGAATTCAAACTCACCGTCGTCCATTTTGCACGCTGAAACCCGATGTAGATCTGTGCATGCGCTTGGAATTACCGCTGGACGAAAAACCTGTTGGAAATCAGGACTGGGCCACCGGGCCTCCAGGCTGCTGGGCAATGGCGGGCCGCGGGCCACCGGGCCGTGGTGGGCCGCGGGCCGCGGGCCGCCGGGCCGTGGGCCGTCGGCCGTGGGCCGCGGGCCGCTGGGCCGCGGGCCTGCTTTTAGCAAAACCCCTTATATTATAATAATGCTATTTATTTTTAATTGTTCTTTATTTTATTAAGTAATATGCCAATAAAGTTATGTCAAAAAGAGGTAATACATCTAGTACATTTTTCTAATTTCCATTGAGTAGTTAATTTCTTTACAAGTTCATCCAAAGACAATTCTTTTTGAAGATGTTTTGCAGAACAGATATATTCTTTAACCAAGATGATGAGCAAATCTAGCCTGCGTCTTACGGGGCCCGAGAGCATATCAGTTACATGACGATTAACATGAAAAGCCACTTTTTCATTTGAGAGTGTTATTGCAGTATCTTGGCAATGATTGAACCACAATATAATTTGTGGATAATGTTTTATAGACTCCCTGCAATCAATAAAAGTGTGTTCTACTGAATCAGCATTAGAGCAATATATACATTTATCATTATCCGCTAAACGAAAAAGTTTGAGTTCTCTCTTCGTTACAACAGTAAACCGTTCTATGGAAAAAATGAAAACAAAATTGACGGAGTTTGTTATCCCTCATAAAGCGATATATATCTTGAACACTTACTAAACCAATCAACAAATATTTCGGGGAATTTCTCCTGCCACTTTTTAATTCCACTTGGGACAATGCAGCTGTAATTGTTAAACAACTGGTAATAATGTTTACAGCATGCTTCAGCAAGATCAAAAGAGGTTTTATTTAATGAAAAAGATGTGGAAGTCAAAGAGAGCTCTGCAGCAGGTGTAAAAGTTTGGGCTGCTCTCCTTTTCAAGTCAGAAGAAATAGCTGAGATTAGTTGGAAGAAGTGCAGATAATTAGTGGTAATGTTAACCTTGTTCCTGAACTCTTCATACGATAAAAAGTTGCCCTCTGGATTTAGCACATCCTTTAATGTTACAACTCCTTCTTCGAACCATGAATTCCAAAACAGGGTAGCATTATCTATCGTTATCGATTCGTTATTCCAAAAAATGAATTCACCATTTGGAAAGACGTTAGTTGTGTTCTTCAGATCTTGAAAATACTGAAGAAGTTCTTGATAGAAGAGAGGAAGACCTGTTTTCAAGAGTTTTATATCATAATTGCATTTGAGGAGAAATAATAAGCTTCCATTTTTTAAAGTAATAGTTGGGGATTGCTTTCCATTTATCGTCAGATGTGCTCAGTAGTCTAACAATCCAAGCCAGGACATAACGCTTTAATAATCGTGCAAAAATTGGCAGAATTGATTCCCCCTTTTCCTACTGTTTAATACATAACAACCCTTTTATTTTGTCCTTCCTGTTTTTCCATAGAAAAGCAAAAAGGTTCTCTCGAACAGTCTTGACAACCGATTCTGAACAGTCAACATGGAAGCTGCATAAGCTAGCTGTGATATACCCAAAGCTTTTGCCAGTAAAGACTTGCTGTATATCGTGAGATCTCTATTGAGTCATGAGTTCAAGTTTGTTTTCATTTTCTTGATCTTTGCATAAAAGTTTTCTTCAATACATGTTTGTAGTGTAGGATAGATTAATCCCAAGAACTTTAATGGGTTCTTTTGTTGTCTTAAAGTCAAGTACATTTAACTTACTATCTTTCATGGAACCCATCCACATAGCTTTTGTTTTTTTATCTAATTTTAATCCTGAAACATTTCCAAAGCAATCCAAGATCTGTAAATGAGGTTTGAGTGATTCAACATTTTTCGTTATGGTGGTGTCATCAGCAAACTGTGAAATTTTGACCTCCTGGTCCTCCGGAAGGGAAATGCCTTTACAATCTGAATCTTGGCGTATTTTAACTGCTAGCAGTTCTGTAGCAAGGATAAATAGAAGAGGACTTCACAGACAACCCTGGCGTACTCCTCTCGATATGTTAAAATAATTTGTCAAAAACCCACCATTAATAACTGCACTTTGTACACCTTCATAAAAAATTGTGATCCATCTTTTTACAATTGGACCAAAATTGAAAGCATTCAAAGCTTTATTCATGAAATCCCATTCAAGGCTATCGAAAGTCTTTTTGAAGTCTATAAAAAGAAGCAATCCTGAATTCTTTTTTGCATCTAGATATTCCATTATATCGCTCAAAAAAATAAATATGATGAAAAAAGATATCTCAGCCAATTTGTAACAGAAATGTTTGATTCTTTGCAGTAGGGTTCTACTAAAGGTGCTACACAATACGAGCTTAAAAGTTTCGTTACCATGGCAACATACTGGGTTCCAGACCTCCCTAATACTAAAGGCATTTCTGGCCACCTTCAGTGTTCTATTTTCATATTTGCAAATGTTACCTCGTATGCATGATCCAGCAGGCATATAAATATGTTAGCTCCAGTTTGTGGCCTTGTTTAGTGTTTTTTTGAGCTGAAAATCACTTACATATTAAAATAAAGTGGGTGGGGACTGGAACTCAGTGAGTTGCCATGGGAATAGAATTTTTATAGCCACAGGTGTGTCATCTATAGAACTATTAGCCTGCCAAGTTTCAATGGTCTGTGCTGCAAATTGGCCAAGATAGCTCAATTTATGTACTTGAGATAATATTGAGTATATGACGTCATCAGTCATCTCATTTGCATATTTTACACACATTTCAAACTTAAATATCTCCGGAACTAATGCAGATATTTGCAAAGAGTAAACTGTGTTTTGATTCTTTCATGGAATTTTATGTGATACACCTAAAATATCAAGAGGTAAAAATTTGATCATAGTACCACTTTAATATTGTAAGACAAATGAAATCTGATAAAATGGGTCACGTGACTATAATGAATTATTTTATTTTTTGGAAAACAAAAACAACCGAAAATGGGCCGCCAAGATGACATACAATCGCTATCAAATTTAGCATTTTTAAAATTGTGCTAATGGCCCCCTGCAGGACTGACTAAACTTTAGAAGTTATTACGTAAAAGAGGTCCGTGCCCTTCTATGCTTCCATATATAGCCTTAAATCATTAAGGAGCTCATCCATTTAGGACAGAAATAGTTGCCTCGGAAAGTGGTTAACAATTTCTTATGGTTAGTTTTTCATGATAGCTCACTTTCCTTAGCCCATTTTAGAATTCAATTCGAGTAGGCCTGTGACTTCACAAGTCACATAACCACCTTAAATACACCTTAAGGAGTTTAAGAGTACTAAATTTTTTTTTGTGGTAAGTTTTTGGCACCCCCTGGGGTAAAAACAATGTTGCTTTAGATCAAAAACGGTTTTATCTCTCGGGTGGTGGTCTGTGCCATGCCTTAACATGCTTGAGATATCTGTCTGGGAAAACTTGAAAGCGTGACAGAAAATTGGTGTTACGTTAAATTCTCACCAAATTTGGGCAGTGGGATGATCTGCTTATTAGCCAATTACAGGCCAGATTTCAGCTCTTCTTGTCATATCCCCCCTCAGGAGAGTTTTGGAAAGTTAGCTGATTAGTATGCAAACAGATATCCATGAATGAATCTTTGGATTTTCTCCTCCAGGAGGAACGAGAACTATGTCCAGCCACAGTATCTAACCATGCCAGCTCCCTGCTCTATCTCCTGAAATACCTCAACCGCAGGGACTTGCCCCATTTCGACAGCATGCCCCTCATCAGCCAACAATATTGAAGAGGCAGGGTGAGGTCGACCGTCCCAAAACTATTGAGGAACTTCGAGGCCTAAATTGCTTGCTTGATTGGTCAGTAATGATGCTATTGAATAAAAAACAGAATATTACATGCCGGTTTCTCAATATAAATTTTTGTTCTCGCGTTGAACTCGATATCTCACTCCTCGGCTGCCTTCACTCGTCACATATCCAGTTGAAGTCCCAAAGATTAAATTCATATCTACCTGCACATCCACGTAATTTGCATTTATTGAGTTACTTCCTTTGTGTTTATAGTGCAATGCATTCAGGAAATATGACGGTAACCATAATTATTAAGAGAAATGCAAAAATGTTGTCTGGTTTAGGTACTAAGAATAGACTTTTTGCAAGGGCAACTCTCACAGTTTTTTTTTTTAACTCTCACAGTTATTAAGGCTGATATCCTTAGAGGCCCTAAAAGGTGAACATGCCAAAAACAATATTATTACGTACTTTCAAGTGACTGCGTTTCCATTTTGTTTTGTCTCTTCTCACCGGGACAAAGTGCTTGAGGCCCTTGCTGCACTAAGGTTGTGGTTCAAGGCGGCCAGGTCAAAAAAGCACAGGGCTCGGGAGGCCTTCTGTTGTTGTTGCTGTACTGCCACATCCCACCCTCCAGGGTATGGAGATCAAGACCCTGGAAATTGTCCGGGAAAAGGAGCTGGAGAACCCCTTTTCTGCCGGTCAGTTCCGAGATTGCAACATCCTTGTTTTGATAGAAACTAGTAATTTATTGATTTATAATTGATTGACTGGCAAGATTCAAAGCAAGCATATAATTTAGTTAATGTGTATACAGTATTTGACATTGATTGATACTGCATGTGTAAGTAATGCAAGTAGGACTTGATTTAGTCAAAAGAGCCAACCAGGATTACACATACACGAACAGCTAACCAGAACTTATAAAGAAACATCGCTAACCTGGATCCAATTTAGCCCATCACAGAAGTGATAATTACATGGAATTTGTATTAGAGAATTGTGTTATGTAAGTCAGGAGATTTAAGACGCGCTTACATTCTGGTTTCAGATTGAATAATTACTGCAGAATCCGCAACTGTAAATCGATGAAAATAATTAAATTAGAGTAAAGAATTATATGATGTGTGGCTGGACTATACTGAGTAATCCGAGGGAACATTCCTCTTGAAATCTTCGGGGGTGGTTACCATCCACATTCAGCTATACAAAACCGAACGTTTCATGGATCACGAACAGATTGATCAAGGTGAGTCGGGTAATTCTTTGCCTAGGCTTGTATCAAAATTAGACGTCAGAGTGACTGGCATTCTTCTTCACTTCTGACTCAACTTGTTCTCTGCATCCTTTCCAGGTGAACAGCGAGTTGTGTTGTCTAAACCCTCAGTGGATGCTGGAGTTCCGATCTGAGATGGGCCTAGGAAGTCACCTTTTTCTGGTGGGTTTGCCTTTCTAAAGCTCTGTAACGTATGTAGGTTTGTAGGTCTTGAGGCTGGTCAACTTTTCACAAAAAGCAACCAGCAGGGTATTCAGACTGATTGGAAATTAGGAAGTGCGACTCTATCGACAATTTTAAGAGGAAACTTAACACGCATCTTTTTAAGAGTTTTTAAGAGTTTTTTTGTTAGTTTTTATTAGTATATTAGTCATTATTATTATTACTGTTACTTTTTTTGGAACTTGTGAAGCACTCTTGGACATTGTAATGGAATCAGCGCTATATAAATAAAGTTTTACTATTATTATTATTATCATTATTATTATTATTGGTTTTTCGGAACTTTCTAGTGACTCGAGGCACTGAAGAACAGTGCCATAGTTGGGTGTCAGTCACCTCAAAACTTCACGCTTTGACCTCTTTCAGAATGCTAGTGGCCAGCCATTCACAAGCAGTGCCTTCTCTTATCACATGCAAGGCCTGTTGCTGAGGTTGACCAGGCGCGCAGTTAGCATCAACAGCCTGCGGTCGGCTTTCGTCACTTGGGCTAACAATCTAAGGTGGGTGTTGCTTGATATTATTTGCTCACTTATTTGCTTATGTATTTATTTGATCGTTGTGTGTGTGTGTGAGAGAGAAAGAGAGCTTATACAGTATCAGTGGCCCACCTAGAATAGCTTTACTAACTGAGGGCTACAAAGGCCTTTTTTTCTGTAATGTTAAAATAAAGTCAATGTTGTTGTTTTTGTTATTGTGAGAATGATGAAATTTTTTTCCATTATTTGCTTAACTTTCACTGGTGTTTCTGTGACCAAACAGAAACATGGTACTTGTTTTCCCTTGCTTAAATAACCGCAAAGCGTTCTCTGAAAACTAAAGATGATACTTGTAAAACAGAACAAAGGGGACACAAATAGTCTGCGTGGGTTGCGAGTTTAAAAAAACTGAATCAAGACAATGAATTGATCTGGTATTCTTTCTCCTAAATAACAAGTGCACCGACCAGATGAAGGACAGCCTAGCTGCAGCGTTGCAGGCTCAGTCCACATACCATCACAGGACCGCCAACCGGAAGAAGGCGGAACAGCCCGAGGGGGAGAGCAGGCATCCTCAGACTAGGATCATGGGACCACGAGCCTGCCCAAAATTGGTGACTTTGTGGGATTAGTGGAAGAGGGAAGCTGTTTGCAGCAGCCAAGGATCCTTTTGGGATGTATCCATGTGTTCCTGCCCGGCGGTCAAGCCTCCTTGCTCTGGTACAAGTGTGTCGGTGCTGGTCTCTACTGCCTGGAAGTGGATGGAAGCCAATGGATGGAGTCAGTTTCCTCCCTGGTGCCGGTGAAGGTCAAGCCAACCAAGAGAAAAACTAATTCCTACAGACTTTGTACCAGTCTATGCACTATACACAAGGCAGTGCATGACTCCAGACCCTGTTGACATGTCGCTTAGAAAACAGTATACTGTCTCTCTATTTCAACTGCAGACTTGTCGACCGTGTCAAGTGATGAGAAAACTGTCTCGTGTACAGCTGCGAAAAAAAAAAAAGTTGATGGCCGCTCTGCAAGAATTTCTTATAGTCCATGTCTTATTGCCTGCTGCAC